>SSNR01000152.1:1181978-1266911 GCA_006937965.1 Callopanchax toddi
GGGGGGGGGTTACACCCATCCAAAAATGATAGAGCATAAAAAACATATCCATAGGTCATGGCATGTAATAGTGCAGGGTTTTCATACCAGTGCTACTAAAAGGTGTTTTGAGGCTCCATTAAAACAAACTAGAACCCCACAGAAATATATGCTGCCTTCAAGGCTGCATGTTTTCTGGAGACATCTATGCATTTTCCATCAAGTGCAATCATGTTCAGATTCTGCACACACTAAGGCAGGGCTGAAAAAGATTTTGGTATTTGGCTGGACTAAATGTATTCTTTAAATGGCTCCTAAAAAATAAAAGACGAAAATAGTTTTGAAACAAAGAGGGACAATCACCTACATGTTTGAAAAACATCTGGAAACACCTGAAAAGTTGCATTATATGAATGCTCTGTTTTTTGAATGCCAGAACATGTTTGAAGTGTAGTGCAAAAGAATAAAAAATCTTTGAAATCTGTCAACTATGGAAGAAATATAGTATCATCAGAATACAAAATTTTTTAGACATTGAATTTATAACACTGAAATTTTTTTATCATGTTTTTATCATGCATGAATTTTTCTTACTCCAAATTTTCCTGCAAAAATATTCACCTGCCAAAAATTCACCATCAAATATTCAACTGCAAAAAATTCACCTGCAAAAGTGATGAACTTAAATGACCTAAGCCAGAGCAATCAGCACTAGATCCGAGTCGAGTGGCTCTCAGCCAATCAAATTACGCTCGTTTGATCACATGACACCGTTAGCCAGCGGCGCATCTCCTAAAGAGAGCTGTTTAAATGTGAAGTGCAGGTGAATTTTTTGCAGGTGAATCTTTTGCAGTTGAATATTTGATGGTGAATTTTTGGCAGGTGAATTTTTGCAGGTGAATATTTTTGAAGGAAAACTTGGAGTAAGAAAAATTCATTCATATAATTGAACATGACAAAAATTCAGTGTTATAAATTCAATGTCTAAAAATTGTTGAATTCTGATGATACCATATTTCTTCCATAGTCAACACTTTGCCAAAATCTTCTGGATGTGACATAAAATTCAGAAACAGATTACCAAATGAAGATATACGGTACTGATGAGAATATCTTTGAAACATAATTCTGCTGTGAAATACATCAAAATAATGTAAGAATCGACCTCTTTTTGAATTAAGAGTTGTACCAATCCCCATTTAAGAAAAGGCCCTAATTAATTACTGCAAATGAAGCTGACCTTTCTTGGAAATTATAGCAATAGCGAAGTAAAATAAAGCATTACTAAATGTTTTGTCACAGCTGTGCTGATTGGGAGCATATAACTGAGGAAGGGTTATACAATAAATCATTAGTAACCATCTTATCTTTCCCCTAAACCCATTTCTCTTTTGTCTCTCGTGACCCAGATCCTCAAAATCCTGTTTCCTGTGCTGTTTTTTCCCCCTCCACTAATTGGCTCTGTGGATGTTGCTGCAAGGCAGCAAGCTACAGTTTAGCTTCACAGTTTCCTTTTCTTAAATATGGACACAGCCACATAGATTGAGCAGAACAGAAAAAAAAGAAACTACAAGAACAAGAAAATGAAGTCAGTGTCAATTCTAATGAAATGCAGATATTGTATAAGGGAAAACACACACATCTCACGTACAGCTAGATTGAATCAGGCTGAAAGACAAACGCCGGATTGTAAGAGTCAACACAAAGACAGAGCAAAGTGCCAATCACTGCTGTTTCAGTGCTTTTTACAATGTGTGGCAAGCAGTACCTGACAGCCGCTACATCTGCCGACACGGGGGAATTAAACCCACAGTTCAGTTCTCAACCAGCACATTCAGTGCGGGGTTTTGATTTAATCTATTATTCAGTTGTTATGCAACTCTGCTGTCAGGCGGAATCATCCACGTATTCCCAAAATACAAGATTGCAGTGGAACTTTATCTACAGGCAGACAATCATAGGTTGACAGGATAAAAAAAAAAAATGTGAGTGGGTTTTGTCAGTTCTAGTCATAAAAATTCACTCACTGATCCATGGCAGACTAAAAAGACAGGAAGGTCAGGGTGGAAGCAAAGGGAAGTTTTATTTGCAGAGACTTGCTTTCTGCGGATGATGAAACGTACCTTCTAATATGTCGTGGATTATGTATCGTACACGGCAAGAGAGCATTAAGGCAGCTTGTATTCTTTATCGACATGACACTAAATCAATACAGCAATCAATATTTTCTTTTTGATGAACACAGCATACTAGTAGATATAAGTCAAACGGACATCAACTTCTGCTGTATTCTAGACATATAGTGTTGGGAGAATGAAACTCAATTAATGGGGAAAGAGCTCCACCTGCTGGTGTCTTAAAGCCCTATATGAGTTGTGAAGTTTAGGTGAAGTTCCTGAAAATAGATAGCAACCAGTGCTCTCAGGAGTCCCTGCTACCAGTCCATGTGTCATCTGGTGCCAAACAACACAGAAAGAACAAAATACTTTTAAAAAATTTATATTTTTACATATTTCTTATGCATATTGGTCTGCTTCATTTTCAAAACTGCCTAGTATAGGTTTTGTACAATATGTGAGAATAATGTGAACTTATTTTTATTATATGTACAATGTATTTTATGCACTTTAATATGTTTATGCGTGATTCTCCCACCACCACTTGACAAAGAGAAAGGTGGCCTTATACAAAGCTGGTCCATGATGCTAAAAAAGCTTTGAGATCAGTGAACCTATAAGCTGGATATGACATGTTTAAGCCCAATGCACTCATCGGGTTAAATATGATGTCATCAATTTGAATGCAATAATATTTTGAAGAGAAATATTGACTAAGATGCCTACGAATACATTTTTACCAATCAAAATCATCTATGTATTATCATGTAGGACAATTTAAAAGAGTCATCAAAAACAGAATCCAAATTTCTCACAACAGAGTGGCTATAAGGAGCCAGAGGTTTGAAAGTGTCGACAAAATTATTGAGAGTGTGGCATTTTCCATAGGTACCCAAGTGTTATTTTCATTGAGAAGTTTAATTTTATTCAGGTTTTTTATGTAATTCTTACAGTTTGAGTGGATTTGAACTGTTTAACTTAATGGGCAGATAGGCCTGTATTTCATCAGCAAAGCAATGGAAACGGATGATCTAAACATGAAGCCCAAAAGCAGCGTATACAGTTTAAAAAGCAGTGGGACCCAAAATGGATCCCTGAGGGACTCCACAAGTCAGAGGAGCTGCAGCAGAGGAGAGAAAAACTCTGATTGGTTAAGTAGAATTAAATAAAAAATGTGGGATTCCAATTGCCAACTGACACAAAAAAGGAATGGTATGTTTCCACAATGAAGTGTCATAGTGATGCAGTGCTGGATACACAAAATTGAAGGCCCACCTAACCAGCATTACTACCAACGCATTCTGAAGCAACAAACCATCACATCTAGTTTGACTTTTAGGAATGTAATTTGTTTCTCATCAGGACAATGACCCAGATGGGACATTGAGGCTATTTGAGAGCTAATTAACACAGAAACGGAGAAGAAGCACTGCATCACATCTGACCTCTACAATCAACAAATTAGGATGATGAGTGAAAAGTCCTTCAAGACTCTTGGGTGCAAGTCATTTAGCTTAATTATTAGATTCCTGCATTTATTAATATTACAGAGATAAAATCAACCCATGTAATCTGGAGGTTAACTTAAATTAACTGCACTCTTACCAAACACCCCTGGCAGCTTTGGACTGGAATAGTGGATCCTGACATGTACCTGAAGAACATAACAGCATTATGTGTTTTAGGGGGACTTGTTAGAAATACATTTGCACATTTTTCAACTCATCAACTCACCAGGATCTGGCGCATTTGGCTGCAGAGCAGGGAAGTCATTTGCAAACACAAAAGTACTGTCGTAGTTTGGATTTACCTAAAAATCCAGAGAGAGACACAAACAAGTCAAGAAAATAAAGTTAGCTATGAGGTAACACAAATGTCTGATTGTGCTTGTGTCCAGAAACGTTGTAGACAACTCTATTATCTTAGAAACAGTGGACATGTTATGATTTAAGTATGTGTTTGAGTAACACTCAATAACCACATTAAGAACTATTTCTGTGTTGTTTTGCATTGAAATATCTGTCATTACGGTTTAGTCTACTAAAAGAAATCAATTGTGAAAGTCAAGACAAACTTTAGAGAATCTCTCTCTTTTTCTTACCTCACCATTTGCTCTAGTGTTTCCAGGACAGAGCGGGTTGCTGGGATCATATCTGGGTATGTGCTCCTCTGGAGGTTTTTCCACCTGACCGGCCCAGGGTCTCTTCATGCGATGAGCCGACACCAGGACCCAGCTGTCTCTCAGCGGGTTGTAACGCAGATGCTGGTGCTCTGATGTTGACAAGACATGAAATAGAACAAAACATTATGATAACAAAAAAGTACCTGAGCTGATTTTGTCATCTTTTTTTTTTTTTTTTAACTTCTTACACAGTTGACCATTATCATTTCCCACACCTGACAAATCCAAATTTGGCTCTACTTGTTCTTCAATTCACATTTTGTTCTCTGGTTTTGCACTTTATTGCTATTTTTCTCATTTTGACGCAGTGTTCTCATTCTGCTGAATGGTGACAAACTAGCAGTTAATTTGGGGGAAATTATACCAAAGCTTGCTCAAAAAAGTCATACCGACACATTAGAACACTATTGTGAACCTCTACAGTTTTACATAAGATTGTTTGGTTTGTTTCAACTGAGCAACATCTGCATTGCTATGCTACTGTGCTGCTGCTGCAGCGTAAATACCATAAACTAAACAAAGGGTTTCATGCAAAATTGCATTGATTTAAAGACAGGTTATAGCATAATGTATCAGTATGACTTTTGTTGTTTTAAATACCCCAAAATTTGCCACTAGTTTGTCACAGTTCAGCAGCAGTGTCTCTCTCAATCTGACTAGCCGTGAGTATTGCTCCAATCAGAGTTCTTCTGGTTTCTAGAGAGACTACTCACTTTGAGTGATGTCACCAGTGGGTTTGGTCCTTAATCTAAAAATAAAAACTGATATTTTTTCTAAAAAGACTTTAAAAGGACCAGATGCTCTACTTTGCTTCTAAATTTCCCATTTAATTACTTTTGATTTTGTTATTATTTATGAAAAAAGACAAAAGCCTAGATGAAAATATAATTGTCACTGAGCAACAAGTGATTGCCCAACAATTACGGTAAATAGCATGTGCTCAATTTACCAGTTTTTTTTTTTTTTTTATATCTTCAGAAAATAACCTTCAATCACAACTGTTTTTGTTTTAAAAACACTGAGTTTTAAAAGCAGAGGTTTTCTAACTCCGTAAAGCCTGAATTATCCAGAAATTACATTTTAAGGAGATGGCAGTTACTCATTTATTTCAGTGTGTGGCAGAGTTCAGGTGTTTAGTAGTGATCAAACCATTAACAGAAGACAAGAAGAGTCTTTAATAAAACAGAGAAAAGCTAACATCTCTTTCTTTCACGGACTTTTAAAAACACCACAAGACCTACATGCCTTTTAAACGATAAAATGACATAGAGGTCTGCATCATTTGGGACAGAAAATCAAACAAAGGAATGTTTGCAAAGTGGAATGTAATACAATTATTTTAATTTTGTATTATTTACATCACTTTTGTGATGTTTGGAGCAGAAATCCAAATTTGATTAATTGCACAGCCCTACTATATTGTCACTGTTCTTGTGACATGTTTAAAGTTAGTGTTATGAAAGAAAACAACAGCTGGACAATAAAGGGGATTGTGATTCTGGCTTTACTGTGAATCGCTATAAATATTTTCATTTTGTAACATGACTAGACCAAATAGAAGGATCCACCATCAAGAACACATCAATAGCACACTGCTGCTACAAGTTACTGCTGTAAAATTTGCAGGAATTCAGTCACGTGATCCACACAGACAATGGTAAAACAAAAAGCAGACTCAACCAACAGGAAATTAACTAAAATTTCCCAAACTTTTTTCACTAAATTGCAGAGTACTTGCCTATCTGATCCGTTTAAAAGTCCACGAGTTTGGAAATATCACTACACCGTATGTCTGCAATCCCAGCTCGATTCAGCACAGTATCCTGAATGAATGAACTTCTTAACTTGACACAAAAACATACCTCTGGGGTCGAAACTCACATCTTGGTCTGCACTCATGACGGCTGGTGCTATTTGAAACCTGTCACAAAACTATTAAGCGGATCAATCAGCTGGTTCTGAACTTCAGCCCAAACCGATGCTGTCCACCACAACCCCCTTAGCCCACTTCCTGTTTTTAGACGAGCGAAGAAGCGTGCCATTCGGAACTAGTCAGTATTAAATCAGAACCCACTAAAAACAAATGAATTACTCTAAATATATTTGATTTTACCTTAAAATAAAGAATCAGGCAATTAAACGTGATATCTTAACACTCGTAAATATTTAAATGCTTTAAAAGATAAATATTTTTATTTTACTTTTTACGTTATTTTAGGATGGTCTGGCAACCAATGTCTGTACGACAACCAAAGCTTGTGATTGGCTGAGCCGCTATCTTTTGCGATCACGTGACCAGAAAGTACTTCCAGTTTAGCAACCTGTCTGCCTCGCTGTGCATGCATGTAGCCGTGGGTTCTGCTGTGTGTTCGCCTTGTCTGTAAGCATGTCTTTTGTAAGAACGATTTTAAAACTCTCTGTAGCCGTCACAGTCACCGTCCTGGTCGTGCTACTGCTGCGGCACTGGATGGCCACCAAGCAGTATGTTTTCAACAAAGAAGATATCGCTAAGTTGGCCAAGCAGTACGCGGGTAAGTTTAGGAGTTCAGGGTTTCTGTAGTTAGCGTAAGTTCTGTTTAAAGTCTAATAACGGAAATTCACTTCACCCGAAATGATTATAAAACTCACTACTGTCCGTATTTGTTTTGTAATGTGTTTATTCCCAGGACAGGACCATGAGCAGGCTTTCTCCAAAGTAGTGGTGGAGCTCAGAAAGAGGTAACAAACACCATTTGCTCCAGAATATGCACAGCTAATACACACCAGTAGCTAAATCAGAAAGCGATGCCAAATTCAGAATCGTACTTCTAGTCAAGAATGGGAATATTAGCACTCATTTCAACCTTTTCTTTCACTAACCTCGTTGTGATTGTTGTCTCTATAAATTATACTACTAAACCTTAAATAATACAATTGCACACTCATGTATGCAAAGAAACTTGTACTCTTTTTTATTTATAATAGTCTTTAATTAAGCTTTAAAAAATCACTAAATTAGGTCTTGTTCATATTGAACACTTTATGCAGCAGCACTGTGTGCAAGTTCAAACCTAGTTGGAAGTAGGTCAAAGTTCAGTTAAGAGATTCAGCTTCATAGTTCACCAAGTCCACATTATGAACTAAATCCACAGCCATAAAATGAACCCGTTTTTGTTCATTTACAAACTTTTTATAAGTTAAATGAGACTTAAAAGCAAATAATTTCTGATGGATGACATCATGCATTATACGTTTTTTTTAGACATTTAAGATAAAATTCATTAAAAACAATGCAAGTGTAGCACATGTCGATATGGGACACAAAATAAAACAAAGCAAAATAACGAGAAGAAAACAATGTGGAGAAAACGAGCATAATTATATTTCAAAACTAAAGTTATTAAATGGCAAACGACTAGAATGAAGTATATGTAGTCCTATCCCTATCTCCTGGTACAAATCTTATTTTACATAATGATATCTTAAACTGCTTTTACAAAATGTACCGACACAGCTGCAGGTCCTCACACCACAACACGGACATTATGCAAAACTAGAAACAAAGCTGCATTGACTAATAAGTGTCTTTGAACCAGGTATCCAGGTCACATCCTGCCCGATGAGGACCTGCAGTGGGTGTTTGTGAATGCTGGAGGCTGGATGGGCTCCATGTGTCTTCTCCATGCCTCTTTCACAGAGTACTTATTGCTGTTTGGTACTGCGGTGGACACAGGAGGACACTCAGGTATAGAAGAGTGATATTATATTTATACATTTAGGAATAAACACTCATTTTTAAAAAATGCACATAAATGTTGCATTTTTTTCAGACTATAAAAGACAAAATCCTTCCTTTTACAGGCTTGATGAAGCTCACTTATCTTGTTTTAGGATTTAATGGTTGTGTGCTTTACAAAAGTAAATTTGATGACCTGCTTTTTCTGCCAGGTCGTTACTGGGCTGAAATATCTGACACCATCATCTCTGGCACTTTCCGACAGTGGAAGGAGGGAACTACCAAGAGTGAAATATACTATCCAGGTGATGATCACATTTTAATTTGTGTTGGCTTATTCGTATATGACTTGGTTCCCCTCTTGTAACTTCATACTCTATTCCCACAGGTGACTTCATTGTTCATGAAGTAGGAGAAGCTACATCAGTCCAGTGGAGCGCTGGGACTTGGATGGTGGAGTACGGCAGAGGTTTCATCCCTTCTACACTTGGCTTTGCTCTAGCAGACACCCTGTTCAGCACCCAGGACTTTGTCACCATGTTTTACACTATACGTATTTATATGAAGGCCATGCTGCTCGAGGCCGGTACACTACTCACAGAGGCTGGAGTTTTCTGAGGGATGGTAGAGGATCAGAAGCTTGCACATGGACTCGAAACGAGGAGGAGAAATTCCACCTGAAATTTATGACAATCAGATTTGCAGCTTATGTCATCATCATTAAAATTCTTTAGTGCATATTGAAGGAATTCTTAACTCAGCTTGTCTTAACATGTGCAGTGAGAATTCAAACAAGTTCTACTTAAAATCACAAACATCCAACATTTCAGTATCAAGCAAACCCCAACTTACTTTGCTCAGTAAGTTTTTATCTGAGAGCTCAGACTGCCTCCATAATCACCCAGGTCATAAATTTATTTTTTAAAATTCATATACTTTAAGAATCTGGCTTAAAATGTTGAGGCCTTACAGTTTCTGTGAGATTACTCTAACTTAGTTTATGCAACCAGGGTTTAAAGTAATCTAGATTTCAGAAAAATTCACAAGCAAATACAGCATTTCAAGTGCGGTCACATGTTAATATATTCATAAAACAAACAAACAATTGATTTAAAATACAGTTATCCTATTAGAAATGACTTTATTAGGTGCATGTGGATTCCCTGACTGAGAAACTTGTTGAAACTGCCATAAAAATCTGTTTATCAGTCACCACCAGAAAAAGCATGTAGTATGGAAAAGGTTTTTACTTTTACAATTCAGTGCTTTTTTTTCTACTCTTTTGTCCATTGATACTTCCACATTATTCCAATGAAATATCCATGATTTTGAAAGTTTTGAGTTAAAAAAAAAAGTAAAAAAAAGTAGCAGACACATCTCGTTGAAACATCCTCTTCCTTTCAGACTGACATTTTCTTTTGAGACTAATGTAAAAGTCCATCACATACTGAAACTAATTAAAGAATTCTCAAAGAAAGTTAAAAAAAAAAACAGGAGGTTTTTGTGCAGAAAACAAAACTCATGTTCACCTCTTTATATTTTACAGGAAATAAATGCACTTATGTCACCTTAATCTCAGAATAGAATCTCTGCTGCTGAATTTATAATTTCTGAAAAAACTGCTTTATTTTGAGACATCGTGTCTAAATGTATACTGTACAGAGGGATCCACTAGTTTACATACAACCATGTGTAAATGTATTGCGGAATTCGATGTGTAATTTACTGGGTAAAGAAACTGACTGCACCAGGTGAAATAAATGTTTTTGAGTAAAATCAGAACACTTTGTTGTCATTGTTAATGTTTATTTAATATGTATGATTAACAATTTATGCCAGACTAGACTGACTTCCCTGCACTTTGTGATCATTCAATTTAATGTAGGGAAATGCAAAACAGAATATGAGCAATGAATGTTGAAATGACACCTAGGAGTAAAACAAGGCTTCCATTTGTTTACATACCCTTTTCTGCTCTCTAGTGGAGATATTTAGTACTACATGCATACTATGAAACCATGTTTGCCTGTATATATTATATCCAGTCTAAATTTCAAAAAGCTTAATATATTTTTTTGGTTTAAAAACATTTCTACAGTTTGATAAAGTTCTAAAATTTCAGTTTAGAGCAACTTTTTTTCATTATACTGACAGCAACAGGAAAAAAAACACTTGTTATATATATGAAGGCTGAATGTTGTGGCCATTTTTGTTGAATTATTGCAAAGCATAACTTTTATTCATTATAACTGTATTATATGGAATGGAAAGGCTGTGACACTGAATATGTAATATTCTCAATGTTTCTATAAAGCATGTACATTTTCAAAAATATATATTTTTTTGTTTGGGGCATTTATTAGGCAATTTTATAATTTAATCTAAACCTAAAACCCATATTTGATTTGATCTTTTATCTTGTAATCTAATATTTAACGTTGTAGATTACAAAACAATAAAATATGATAATTCAGATAAAAATGTGCTTTTTAAGGTTCTCTTTTGGATTAAATGATGTCCTCTGCGGGTTTCTACGGAAACTCGCAGAGGACGTCCCACAACAAAAATACAAACTCGCGTTTTCTTTCAGAGTCTCAAAAACTTCAGTTATCATAATGGAAATGTCTTATCAGTCTATAAAAATCGCTCATCAAGCTCGAGAGGCGGTGAGTAAACGAGGGGGTTTATTTGTTGTAGCTTCATACAAAGCTGACGGAGAGCTTTTGGTGAGCTAACTACCTGAAGCTATAGCTAGCACTGATTAATAATTAAAATTGAGAGACCTCACGTTTGTTTGACCAAATTACTTCCGTAATACGACGAGTCTTCAAACTTAAATAGGTTTATTTCACCCATTCGACATGTTGTACGCTGTCACCGTTCAAGGCTGTAAGCTAATAATGCTAGTGTTGTAAACATTCAGAAGTCTGCATCCACTTGTTGCTTAGGTACCTGGTCACGTGTGATTTGTCTCCCCCTGCTGGCAACATGTGTCATTCGACAGTTCATTTCCCATTAAAAAAGTTAACCAATGTTATTTTGAGCTTTTTAGTTCAAATGCTGGATTAACATACTGGAATACTTAAAATAAATACATTGAATGCGTTTTTATGTCATAATAATAATACAGGTGGTTGTGAGAAAGGTTTTTCTACTCAAATCATTTCAACACTCATTTCTCTCTCCCTTTTTTTTAAATTTTCAAACAATTTGAACCAGTGTTAATAAACCACAGCTTAATAAAATGATACAAATAGCTAAAATCTGCTCAGATGCTTCAGGTAAGTAGTTCTTGTATGTCAGCTCACTTGAACAAAACGATTTCTTGCATTTTTAGTGACCTCTTTTCTTTCATCATAGCTGTAAGTCTGTGTCTCAGCTGCCTTTGCTCTGTGTTTTTGTCTCACAGGATGAGCTGAGGACAGAGACGAGGAAGAAGAACCTTCTAGTAATGATCTACCAACACTTGTTGAGACAAGGGTGTGTATGCACACCTCCTTTTTTATATTGCACACTCTTTGTTGCAGTAAATGAAATAACTGGGAAGTGAATGAGCACACATGCCTTTTAAGAACATAAAAACTTGTAGATCAGTTTGCACTTACTGATGCTATTAAACAGGAATTAAAGCCAAATTATAGTTCCAGTTTATATTACATTTATAATATCAAACCTACAATATGCATGCAATATAAGAAAGTGCATTTGACATCAATTATGTAAGACGGCAGAGATCGTTGACCTTGTTTGTGTTACTTTGAATTCTTCCTAACGTGTGTGCATTTATGTTCGCCGACTAGCTATGCAGCTGCAGCAATAGCCTTGGACCAGGAGACAAATGGGAGCGTAAGGAAGTTCGAAGTTTGCGATAACATCGATCTGGAGATGGTGCTGATGGAGTACGAGAGTTATCATTACGTCAAGTTCCAGAAGTATCCCAAACTCATCAGGAGAACAGCAGAAACAGGTACCATTTATGATTTTAAAGCTTTGTGAGATCAATGTAATCTAAACCAGATTTCAGAGTTTCTCTTTTTTTGTGTAAAGGTGAAAGCAGACAAACAAAAAATAGTGGAGTGAAAAAGTGAGTCTCCCCAGCTCTAATGTCCTTCTTTTTTAGGCAAAATTAAATCATTAATAAACTCTGAACTGTTCTGTGCATCTTTTAATCTTCAGAAGTACCTGCTCAGCTGTGAAGCCTCTTCCCAAAATCCTCTTATCCTCTGGCTCCCAGCCTGGAAGCGCAGTCAAGAGAACAACCAGCGTTAATGAAAAAGTATAGCAGGTTTAACACAAAACTACACAAATACAAAAAGCCATTATATCCTTACCATTAGGAATGATATGATACATTTCTCCCAGCAAAATGGTGCCTCTGTGGCGCCAGAGTTGTTGGAGTTTGGGCTCAACATTTCCTCCATAGCAGCTGGGGAGCCTGCAGCGAGCAGGAAGGTACGGAGCTGGTTGCTAGAGCTTTATTCTTGAAAGCACACATCATAGGAATAGTTTAAATCAGCCAGCAGTGACTAAATTAGAAGAAAATGCAGCATGTTATTGTAAATAGTAATACTGATGTCTTAATCTGGTTTTTTTGGGGGTCCAGATAAGCAATGACAAAGCAACAGTCCACAATGGTGGGAGAGGATCTACCTGTCAGTCAGACCACATGGTAAAAATCATAAGAGCAACACTAAAACAATGAAGATTCTCATATAAAAAATTACAATTAAGCAACATACTGTAGAAGTATTTTTTAAGAAGCGTGAATAAATTTGTTTTTCCTGCGGCAGGAGCGGCTGCTGAAGCCCCTCAGTGGTCTTTCTGGGTTGAGTGGTGAGATGAGAGAACTGGCTGCAATCATCAGCGAGGTATTACACACACACATTAAGTTTACACACTCCGATGACAATAACCTAAATTAAAAAAAAAGCTACCAAAAACCATGAATAGAATGTAAAACTCTGAGGTCATATCTGTATAAAACTGTTAAAGAAAACCCACAATGCTCACAGAAATAACTTGAAACTGGCAAAAGTAATAAAGTTTGAAAATCAGACTTTTGGGATTGTGGTTCAACAGACTAAATAAAGTGCTGATAGGAGTCAGTGCTGTTTGGTATCAGGGTGTGTACCACCTGGACCACAGAAAGCTGAGGATAATCTCATCTCCGGATATTAGAAAGACAGCTATAGACCATTAGGTTAAAGGTAAAGGCTAGACGACAGCAGCTTCATGTTCCTCAGACTGCAGTGGGACAGATTATTCAGAAGTTTAAGGTTCACAGGACAAGAAAAAGTGAAGAAATGGATGATATTAATGGTAACCTAAGAGCCAAGAACAACTTCCAAAGAGATCAGAAGTGAGCCCAAAGGTCAAGGTACATCAGCGTCAGATCCATCGCTGTTTGAGCCAAAGTGGACTTAATGGATAACCAAGTATACCAATGAATTTTTATCAAAATACGTGTTGATGAGGCACAATGCTTCGAGGAGATTTTGGACTGATGAGACAAAACTGGAGCTTTTTAAGACGTCACATCAGCTTTCCGTTCACAGAGGCAAAGAAAACAACTCTGACTGAAACATGGAGTGTTTCAGTCCCGGTGTCAGAAAGCTTTGTCCTCCAACAAGGTAATGAGCCAAAAACACAACTAAACACACCCAGGAATATTCTGAAGTAATCTATCTAAGTCCTATACAGAAGTTACAGAAATCACTTGTTTTTTTTTTCTGTGGAACCACATCTGATTTTCATCAGCTGATTTTTATTTAATTCAGTAACTATTGTGGGTTTGCCTTCCTTTAACAAAATGGTAAAATACTATTTTATCCACTAGAGGGCAGTAAGGAGCTTTGCTGGGAATAAATTGATGCACTGTATTAATGAAGGCCCAGGTTCTATCTATTTTACTTAAATGATGTTTCATTCTAAAGGACACCTATTTACGCAAGCCCCCCACCCCACCCCTCCCACTCTTTGTGTTTGTGTGTGTTCACCCCTAAAGGACATCTATTTGCACAGCCCAAATGTGCGCTGGGAGGACATCATCGGCCTGGAGGATGCCAAGCGATTAGTCAAAGAGGCCGTCGTTTATCCCATTAAGGTGAGGCCGGCACACAAACGCGCTGGTATTTCAGCGTCAGTCCCCGCTCTTCGATTCTGAATACATCTCCTTTAGAGGGCTTAAAGAGAAGATGGGCAGCAGGGGTCAGGCCAGTCTATTAGACTGACATTAAATCCATATCTGGGATCTTACACATACACAGATGGATAGACGGGGAGGGAGGCATGTAGAATTTACACAAACCCATTCACACCGTTTTACAACCAGCCGCACAAACACGCACGCAAAAAACACACACGCGTTTTTGTCATCATCATCAACCAGACCTTTCTCGTGACAACAAATCAGGTTGTCTGCATCCTCTTGACATTTCCAGGCGAAGATGAGGACTGATGTGTCGATTTTCTTACATATATTCTGCGCGCCTGTTTTATTGAATAACGCCGTCCTGCCACCTTTCCTGACGTTCGTCTCCATTATTATTCATTCTCCAGCTTATAAGGTCAGCTGGATGATTTGAATCTGCTGCTTTTTGCCACCTGAAATTCAAACTAATTTGAGTTTTATGGCATTTTTGGAGCACTGACTCAGCTTTTCTCATCAGTTTTAGTTTGGTTTAGTTAGAAAATATCCTAAACTATAATGTGATTTTCTAAAAAGTTTATTCTTCATGTTTGTCTCACTGTCTGGATCTCTGCAGTACCCACAACTGTTTACAGGCATCTTATCTCCATGGAAGGGCTTGCTGCTCTATGGCCCCCCAGGTAAAGCCTTCAAAACTAAAACACGCAGAGTTCTTCTTGCTCTAAAGATCTTTTTTTTTAACTAACTTAAAGGTACAGGTAAGACACTGCTAGCCAAAGCCGTAGCTACAGAGTGCAAAACAACATTCTTCAACATTTCAGCCTCTAGCATCGTCAGCAAGTGGAGGGGCGACTCTGAAAAACTTGTGAGGGTAGGATTTCCCTCCAAAAAATTGATAATCTAACATGAGTTGTGCAGATTTTTTACACACACACACACATCTACAGGTGCTGTTTGAGCTGGCCAGATACCACGCCCCTTCCACTATCTTCCTGGATGAGCTGGAGTCGGTGATGGGACAGAGGGGAACCAGTTTGGGGTGAGCTCAACCACGACAGCTGTGGCCAAAATCTTTGAGATTGACAAAAGTCTAGTTGCCTGAACCCCCTGAATGTGGTTTTTAGGGGTTACGTTCATTTTTATGGCAAAGAGGGCTCGTGTATTTACTTGGAATTCATCTGGTTACCCTTAACATTCTGGATTCATGCAAAATGTCTTCATAAAAACTGAGGCAGCGAACGATATGACAAATATTTGCGAGACATAGATGCTGTTGCAGATGGATTGAGAGACCGCTGTTGAGCAAAAACATTAACCTAGAAAACTGGTGTTTTTTAACTTAGGGGAGAGCACGAAGGGAGTCGAAGAATGAAGACCGAGCTGCTGGTTCAGATGGACGGACTCGCAAGATCAGAAGACCTGGTGTTTGTTCTCGCTGCCTCCAACCTGCCATGGTAACCCCTTCATTTAACCAAACATGCATTCATGCCAATTTAGTTTCATCTTAACTTGATAGTTGATGCTAAAGATGACTGATTTTTGTGATTAATGCTGCTCTATTTTCAGGGAGCTGGACCACGCGATGCTGAGGAGATTAGAGAAGAGGATTCTGGTGAGTCTTCCCTCATCGCCAGCACGCCAAGCCATGATCTGTCATTGGCTGCCTCCTCTCAGCTCCATAGGAGGGGTCGAGCTACGCACAGAGTTGGACTACACAACACTGGCAGAGGTTTGTGACAAACAAAATCATAAATTTATGATTTTTAAAATGTGTTTTACATAGGATGAGTTACTCTTGTTAAGAGAATCATCCGTGTGTGTGTGTGTGTGTGTGTTTCAGGAGGTGGAGGGATACTCCGGCTCAGACATCAAACTAGTGTGTAAAGAAGCTGCCATGAGGCCAGTTCGCAAGATCTTTGATGCTTTGGAGTCGCATCAGAATGGTAGGACGACACGTAAACGTACGGATAAGAGTCTTCACACCTCACTGTGATTCTTGTCCACAGCAGACGACAATATGCCTGCAATCCAGCTGGAAACGGTAACGACGACTGACTTCATGGAGGTTATAGAGCACACCAAGCCATCTGCACGAAACCTGATGGACAGATTCACAGCCTGGGAGAGAGAATATGAATCTGTCTGATGCTCACATGAGGAAAAAGTATTTACACCATCACACCTGAACTTTTTTATCATCACAAATCCACCAACTGCAGTGACTTAGTGGGTAGCTCAGGAGTTAAAACTTACAATTGCTTTTTTTTGGGAGCTTGTTCCATGCTTCTCCAGGTTAAAACTTTAGCACATTCATTTGAGGGGGGAAATAATCTAAAGAAATAGTTGTACGTTTCTCCTCTGAGTCCACGTTTACAAGCTGCCTGAATGATAATTTAATAGTAATAAGAATGAAAAACAACTGTTGAATGTATTTTTTATTTAAACACAACTTTGTACAACTTGACACAATAAAGTATTTGTTATGATTGGAGATAACTTATTCCACGATTCAAATGTTTCCATTTTCTTCAGATTTAGGATGATTTGAGTAAAATTGTGTAATTATTCTGCTTTTTTTCCAACATTTTAATCTAATAGTCTAGTAACTCTCTTCTTTGAGCTATTATTTGATTGCAGCAGTGATAACTGACAACAGATTTCAGTTTACAAATGACATATACTACTATTAATTCTAGCTTCAGAGCAGATTCTGCAGGATGTGTTCAACAGCATCTGTGAAACTGGCACATGTCAGGTGAGGAGGCGGACTGATTTTATTTTCATCTCCCTCTCTGTATTTACCTGAAACGTGACAGAGAAGATGCATGAGTCACAAATACAAGTGGACTCCTGATGAAGTATTGTGGTAAATCATAAGAAATTCCAAGGATGAATGTTGTAAAAATGGAGGTTATAATAAAAATGGAGGGATAATGAACAAAAATAAAACTGAGAAGTTCTCATGCGTCATATTTCTCCTATTTTAGAAAAAATAAGTAGCTGACAAAATGTCTTTATTTGCTAAATGAAGACTGAAGGTAAACTGAAGGGTCAACACACCTGTTCGGACCAGAATACCCAACATTCCTGCGTTTTGAGCCCCGCCTACATCATCTCTGGCATCCTAAAAATTAAGCAGACCAACCAACTTTTAATGCAACAAGTATTTATTAGTACACTTGTGATCGTGAGCTGATAAAGTCGTTATTACTACATCTGTGTAAAACATTTCAAAAGATGGATTTGTGTTTTTACATTTAAAACTTCAGTAATGTTCTGAGAAACAAAATATTAGTGTGAAATTTGATAGAAATGCACATAAATGTGCTCTGATTGATATTATACTGTGACCAGTTACAGTAGAAGAGAAATAATCTGTAAGTAGACGCGATTAACTGGAATTTGAATTTGTAAACATACATCTCCGATCATGACTGCTTCACTGGGGCTGCATCCTAAATCTGACAGGGCCTTTTCAAAAGAGAAAAACAGAAAATTAGAGGTAGTTTCATGTAAAGGTAAATTGTTAGATCTAAAAGGCAACACATTAATTTAAAAAAATATCTTTACCTGTGTAAAAAATGTCTTTTCTGGCTTTCCCACTACAGTAGCTTTACAGTCTGTGGCGTACTCCAGTCCTGTCACAAAGGGCCCGGGGCCAAGGGCCAAACCATCCTTACGTTTGTAGTAGCGAGCCTTATGAATGGCAATGAGTGGAGCTCCATCCAGTATCATTCTAGAAAGAGACAGTAAAATTTATTCAAGACCCCATAGAACCCCAAAACACTGTCACACACAAAATTACTGCATCAATATTTCTGGCATGGTTAAAAAAAAAATACAGGCAAAATACTTTTGTTTGTAATCAAGAGGATAAACTATTAAAGTTTCTCTCACCTGAAAGCCCTGTTGAGAGTTTGGTAGTTGAAGTGATCAGGAGCAAGTCCAATGACGACGGCGTTGGGTTCTGATGTATCAATACCTTCAGTTAAAAAGGACATAAAGCACTGTTTGAAACTCACAACATTTATTAATAAAACATAGATTTACAATGTGAACAACAGTATGTACAGGTTACAAAACTTTTTTAAACATCTCTTTCATATAAGCACCTGTAAAGTCTTCCAAGGCGCTGTCCTCCACCAGCAGCAGCGGCCTGTGTTGTTTCTCCTCTAACAGACTTCTTGCTGCACTCAGAGATGTGAAGATCTCTTTTTCCTGAAGATTCATAATTTCAAAAATCAAGCTAAAAAAATGCAGCGCTGCAGAGTTATTGTGTGATTTTATATGTTTGACGCATTAGGAGATAATTTTATTCTTTAATTCTGGGAAATTCAAACTAAATAAAAAAAATTTTCAGGGTATTTCACCTGTAGGTCAAAGTTGAGACGTTGCAGTCGTTCCAATAAGTTCCTCTTACTCTCTTTGGTTGTGTTAGTCACAAACTTCACAGCTACAGACGACTGTCGTAACCTGACGGCATCAAAACACACAATTGAAGCACATTTAGAAGTCAAATCTAACAAAAAATAAAGGATGTAATAATGTACTACAAGACAACATGCAGTGCAGTAATGGGCATTTCCATTAAATAATAAAATGGAACAGGCATTCGCCAAAAGACTACAAGTGTAAATTTGTAATTTTGACTTTTGTATTCATGCACTGACATCCAGACTACTCGTCCTACATTTTCTCCTCTTGCAAACCGTTTCCCACCTGTTGAGGGCGTCCTGCGCCCCGGGCACAGCTGTGTCTTCTATATGTAGCGTTCCACTGAGGTCAATGAGCACAGCCTTCAGAGCCCGTCTGCCCGCCATGCCAGAGGCCTGCGTAGGTCGGACAACATGACATAATTGTTTATTTTCTACATTATAATCATTTGATTATTAAAAAATCAGAAACCAGAACTACTACCAGTAAATAAAAGAATCGTTTTGGTCCATCTCGTTTGAAAAACAGCTTTGCAATTAATAGATATTTAAACTGATGCAGCCCGATTACCCATCTAAACATTGTACTGCTAGATGTACTGTTAGATTAATACCAAATGGAGTTGCTTTTAATCATTTTAGATAACAAATAGGAGCAGCTCGGCTCATGTTCTCATTTGCAGATTGTCCAAACAGCTAGAAATGACCATGGCCTGCTTTAAACAAAACTTTATTCAGTTTAAAAAAGATTATTCTTTCACATTAATTCATCTTTTTAGAGATCGTATCTTTATAATCATAATTCACATCAGTAATGGGAGAATTTATCAGATTATTGTGTTGATCAAACCTACATCAGGAGAAACTGAGAGGATTATTGACCCACTTCAGATGAGGATTCCTGCCCAAAATGCAGATTTGTGGATTGTTTTTTTTTTAATAGGTTTTTGATTTCAGACCATGATCCAGTATTATTTAGACGTGCTTGGATTTCAGTCATGTAGTTATCAATTTCAGGGTACAATTAATGCTCTTAATACCAACAGCACACACATGCAGTCAGTAGATCAAGTGCCTAATCTATTTGTATTCTTCTCAACTGGTGGGAGAAAAACTGAACTGTCAGGGAAATGCAAAACTGAGAAGCTTATTCTGTGTGAGCATGTCCATGAAGGGTGTTGCTCTGCAAGTTCTGTCATATTTTATTTGCAACACTTAATACTCATGAAACTTTATACTACTTTAGACTTTTTTCCAATGCACAAATGTTTTATAAAATTTGCAAGAAACTAACAAACCGGTATCTTTTGTTAATTTGCCCAATTTGAATTTTTCTTCCACTGATTCAGTTTTCAGTAATGCGCCAGATTACAACATAGTTCTTCTTAATAAATAATGGTGAAAAAAACAGACAAGTATAGTATATCAGAATACCATGCCAGATCATTCAGATTAAATTTGCTTGTGTTTTGTTTCAAATTCCACTGCTTATGCATAAAGGGATTGTTCATATTTTTAAAATAGGGTTCTGTGGAAAGATATAAACATGATCTTATCTTACTCCTTTGTAGGTAGCTGTGCTAATGACCTCATTACAGTAACAGATTAATTTGATTAGACTAGTGAATAGGGTATTTAACCTTTTTTTTTTTTAAGAAAAATATTCTAAAGAATTTCCTATAACTTTACATAGCCATACATTTCACAGTTTATGGTTATTTTTATTAGAAAATTCCAGTTTTTGCTCCACAGCTAATTTCTGCTGCAAACCCATCAGACGAAAAAACTCCCAAATTTAACAGAACTGTGCGAAAGTCCTCTTGTTTACTTAGCAGCTGGGTTTGTTATTAGCTATTGATAAGTTCCGTTATTACAACTTCTATCCATTTATTAATTTTAATTCAGAAATATTAACTAAAATACGTTCAAATATGTTAAATGAACACAAACAATCCCGCTAACCTTAAAGGGCAGCAGCTCTCCAGCTGCTTCCTGTTGACGCTTCTGCTTCGTTGGTTTATACACTGTTGTGACGAGCTCGATGCTGCCCCCTGCAGTCGAAATGAAGCCGCTCCTCCTTAAATTTCTGGATAACATGTTTACACATACTGTTCAGTTCGTTAGCTGGAAAATATTTTGATATCACTCGTTTCAATAATAACACATTCAGTTTTATTTTTATTTTCCCAAAAATTTATATCATAATCATTTAAGAGGGTTACTTTTAACCACTTAATCACTCACTGGAATAACAAAAAAAAAAAACATATGTGTTCCATCACACTAATAACCAACAGATGTATCGCATTAGAAGGCTTTTTAGATTTAACATGAAGGGAGGTATTACCACAATGATAAAAATCTCTCTGCATGATGCCAGACAGCAGATCAAATCCTCTATCCCTCCAAGTAGTGAATAACACAGTTGTTTTTCACCATTCAGTTCAGTTTTGATAACATGTTTGGAAACCAAGGGTCAAGTCTAAATTTATTTGTCTAGTGAAATATCTTGGTACACCATTTGGTAAATGATTTGTTTAAATGTTTTGTTTTTTCTGGTAACAATATTTCTTTTATTTCATTTCTAGAACTTTAGATTTACACAATTTGTATTTTCATTAGGGGTATTTATGGTAAAGTAGCAGAATATTTGGTTTCCAACCATTTTTCAAGTGTTCTTTTTTATGTCATTAAAAAAATTTAATATTTAGGTCTATTACAGTATTATTTATAACATATTTTGTCTTTAAACATCTTCAAAATGTGGATTAAATGTAATGTTTACAATGTACATTTCTATATTTCAGAATCAGCCTTTATGGTACCACTACAAAATTATAAAGAAAAAAGGTACTCTGGTGCAGTAGGTACATTAAACTTTAAAATCAAGCATTTTAATCACACAAGTCAAGACGCTGTACAAAATAATGGTATAAAATACAAGATTTTAAAAAGAACCCTCCTAGGTAAAATGTAGAATTTTGGAAAGAATGCAAAGAATATTCATTTAGGGGGTAAACAAATGGTCAGGTTGATTTACATAGTGGTTTTGGAATAATATTGTAAATGGTAAATGGTCAGGATTTACATCAACCTGACCATTTACCATTTACATTATTATTCCAAAACCAGAGATCTGTGATGCTGCATGCTCAGCTTGTGATCGCTAACAGTTTTTTCCTGTGGGCTTCTAGCTAAACTCGCACTAATCACATATCAAAGTGGCTTTAATGTATAAATCTCCCTGTTAAACATATGCTTCTAATCCCAGTAGCATCCCCTCTATCCTCAAATCCTTTATTTTTAGGGTCAAAACTCATGTGAATAATCATTGTGGAGCAACAGGGGAGGGGATGGTGATAATTCAGAACATATTGGGATTATTAATAAAGTGGAGCAAGGCAAAAACACACCAGAGTGAGTAATACGTACTCACTGAAAAATGAAAATGGACTTGATGAAATATTTAGCGACCTCAAGAGACAAACTGAAAGCCGCCGAGAGGCTGAGATGGGTTGATCTTCTTGCATGACATGCAGATAAAAAATATTCACATCCAAAAAATGATCCAGGAGGTTGGTCTTTGTTTTGATGCGGACCTGATGTAGAAATCCTCTGGAAAGATCTTCAAACCCTTTTCCAAAAATCACAGGGTCACGAGCTGTTTTGTCCACTATAAGCACTGCATCACCAGGGGTGAGGTTGTGCTTAAGCCCAATCATCAACTGACATTCTTGCAACCGAGGCATTCTTTAACCCAACTCTTCCAAAAGCACGTCTGACATATACAGAACTTGCTTTAGTCACTTTCGAGTGTGCCTGGTGGAAGGCTCCAGTGAGCGATGGTTACGTTTTCAGAAGTAACAGATGATTTGGCTTCTATGCTAAGGTCATTAGAATCCACTGAGGTTTTGGTAATTATAGCTTCCATTTCACAAAGAAAAGAACAATACGAAGAACAATACGAAGGCCTTCTCCATCCAGATTTTGCATGTTTAATGTAGAGTTAAGGATCTGATCTATGTTTTTCAGGCTCCTCCAGCTGGGGGCTGGAAGTCCATTTACCTCCTTTCTTTCTGAAGAAGGATATTGTTGATTCGTGACTGATTCCATTTCTGAATGGATGCTCTCTGCTCTCACTACTCTGCTCCTATGAAGTTTGTTCCATTATCAAACCAAAGCTCCAAAACTTGACAATTTCTGGCTATAGAGCACCCATTTGTGACAGAATCCCTATCAAGTGAAGGTCAATGTGGACAGATTATGCAGCTAAAGATGACACCTTAAACCTCCTTTTGTCCCCACCAAAGTAAATTATGAAAACTGCACTTTGTAAAAAACAAAACATAATTTCACATTTTAATGTGTTAAATTCATTTACAGTTTTACAGGAAGATCACTTCTTAAGTTTATATTTAAATGTGAAGCTTTGTTTTGTGTCTGTTCTTCAAAAAGCAATGCAACAAATTAATTTTAGTCATTATACATACATTTTTGACTATCCCTGACCAGCAGGGGGCACCACTGAGTATTTGAAGGCTGCTTCATTGCCTTTTACACACAGGCACAGGTGCGCTGACCTGCTGGGTTCCCACGTTGCCTTGTCTGTTTATCTCTGAGTGTTGTTTGACATACCTCTATGTCTTTTTATTTCATTATCCGATGTTGATTTCTGATCCCTTAATTTTTTGTTGACAAGTTGTAGCGACAGGAAACGAACATATCCGCCGAGAGGCTGAGATGCGTCGGTCCTCGGTTTTGACGCGCGGATCTAAAAACGTTTTATAACCACATTAAAGGCTAAATATAAAAGCAGTAAATAAAAAAACATTGCAGTTTAGTAAGGTCAGGTGCGATCACCAAAACATACTGCTACCCACAAACTCATTCTGACGTCATCACCAGAGCAGGTGTTTAAATTACCACCCATGATTCATATGACCGACATATCAGTAACACATATCACAACATAAACATCAGACATTAAAACATAAAATTCATTTTAAAAACATCCAATATTACTTACCTAATAAAGTATTAATCAAACAATGGCTCCTATAAATATGCCTGAGCAAAAATATTAAGATATTAGGTTCTTAAAATCTAGTTTTTAGTGCTTTTAATGTATGTGCTCGTGGAAATCAAGCTTTAACAATTTTGTTAATTATCTTTTAAACAAGCTACAGTCCCAATCATACACATCGAATACATATTCATTACGTTTTCTAAAAACAAATTCTATTTTTTTCCATACACTTCATGCAAACTGAAATATTTGTTTAATTGCAGCCTGGTAAAAAGATGTAAGAAGCAGCAACATGTATTTTCAATATTATTTTTTAGCAGTCCTCACATTAAGGGGGCTTTGACACACAGTATGTGCTCATATAAAAAAAAGAGCAATAATAGTTTTACAAAGATTTTCTAAAAACGCCCATATTTTAAAAAAGCTGGAATTGTCTCCATTTGTGGGAAGAAAATCCCTCATTCTTGCATCCCGGCCTCTCTGCATGGATACAAGTTCTCCCCTTGCATGGGTTTTCTCCAGCTTCTTCCCACAGGCCAAAAACATGCATGTCAGAAAGTGTCTCTAAGTGTGAGTGGGTGTGTATCTGGTTGTTTGTCTACATGTGGCCCTGTGATGGACTGGTGACCCATCCAAGGTGTGCCCTGCCTTTCACCCCATAACACTGGACTTAGGCACCAGCTCCCTGAGTGGAGGAATAAGCAGTTACAGAAGATGAATGGATGGAAGTCCCTCAGAGCCCAAACTACGGTAATAGCCACAGGCCTCAAATGAAGAGGGGAAATAACAAGATGCACACTTTATACTTTTAATTTGACAATGATGAAAAACTGTGATTTGAATGGGTTTCTTTGGGCACATTTTTGTGTTATACTTTGCATAACATAACAAAAAAACTAATTCCTTAAATAGTTACATTTATTTCAAAATGCCAAAATATCTCAGCACTTGTAGAATTGCGTGGTATCAATGTGTGAAAAGTACATAAGTTTGGAAATATTGCTTAAAATGTATACTTTTCTCAGAAATATGTCTGAATATCACAAGACTTTAAAAAGTGAAACAAAATGATACAAGGAAAGCTGACATTTCTGTATGTAAACATGCTGCAAAAGTTATCATTTTATACTATTCAATTAATAGTAATAATCTTCTCATTTTGAGTCTTCAAACAGGAATTTTAAGCATTTTTCCAAGTCATTACGGCTAAGTAAAACATTTTATAGAACATATGGCACATATTCAATCACCCAAACAGGTTCCTGTCAACACATCCTGAAGATGAGCTGCAGCACAGAAGCTCAAGATGAAGAGAGAATCATCACCTGTGTTTCGACTTCCAAGAAATTTAAATACATGCTCGTGAGTAGGAGAGGAAGTCTGCTGGAGTCATGTGTTTCCTGGATGACAGGATCATTCTTCTCTCTGTGAGTGAACATCTGTAATTGGGAGGCTGATTTTAAAACACGTTTTTCCTCTGCTTACTGGAATCCAAGACTTCAAAGATAGAAGCATCTAAATGACAGAATGCTGATGTGTTTGGTGGTTCTTTGGCAGGCGTCTAATGTTCTTGGTGCATCGCTGGTTGATGATCAACCAAACAGCAACAGCAGGACGATGCTTGCAGAGTTCACTATTATTAAAGGCACTGTAAACACAAAAATGAGAACAAAAACAAATGTAAGATGCTCAATCTTTACTCTGTTAATATTATAGATCAAGCTTCTGGAATTTTGGGATGCTGGAGTTACGACGAGATATGAATCTTCGTAGAAAACACTTTCTCCAACATTCTCTCCTTAAATTCCGTTGTTTTAACAAGGTGTATTTAAAGAAAATAGTTAAATGAGAGAAGACCAGGATCGAGAGAATAGACTATATTAAAAGACTGACCATTTTAAGGTCCATCATGAGTAGTTATTTGAGATAAAAAGATCAAAAAGAGGTTTTGTGTTAACTTAAATAATTACTTTGTACTTTGTTGAAGTTTTTATTTGGCCAGCTACATTTTAGGCCCCCGGAAAGGTTCAAATAGGCATGCTCAGGTCCAAAATTCAGCACTAGAGGCTAAAAGATAAGACTAAATTGAACCCTAAGGGACAAAAGTACCTTTTCCATCCCCTTATTTTGACTATGATAAACTTGTTAAGTCTTAAAGATAAGAAGCTAAAACTAGTAGCTGAGAGTCAATCACAACACAGTCTGAGAGCTAACTGATCACATTGAGTTTTTTTTAAATTTAGATTTGACCAATAATTATATGATATTAGTTTAAAACTCTGGTTTAATGCCTGGTGATTCCTTCAAAAGGGTGAGAGGTTTTTAATTATTAGTTGTTTTGAACTTGACCAGGAATACAATTATAAAATAAAACTAAGATGACAATATGAACCAATAAATAGCTTTATTTGTGTTCCCTAAATAGATTCGATATAAAATTTTCAATGATTCGTGTGTGTAAATAAAGTGGCTTTTCTATTTTTCACTGTGTGAGTCACTCCTATTGGGCTGTTTGCTTGTTTCTCTCTCAAGATCTGGCAACACCGGTGGTGGGTATAGTTTTCGACAGGGAACACATCTCGACATAACACCAAGACAAGAAACAAAAAACAAATTTTAAATAGGCAAGACAAAAAAATAAAATATAAAAATACTCATAAAATGTTTAGTTTATGTGATCTCTTTTTTTCGGAGGAAGTCTGAATCATTCCAACCTCTCATGACGGTCCGAACGGAGCGGATGAGATTGAGAATCTGTGCTTTGACTCCTGGATCATCTCCAAAACCTCCGACTCCCTGCTCGACACCCCAACCGACTGGACACAAAAACACACAAGAAGTTACAGAGGGAGAGGATTAAGAAGATGTCAGGTTGCAGAAAGCTGAGAGAGAAAATAAAACATATAAACAGCTAGTTTTGGAATCTCAACACATCATGTCAGACAGTTCACCTCCAACACTTAGCTAGCTTAACTCCAAAACAGCATCGTTTTAGGACAATAAAAATGCTACAAGTGACAGAACACTTACTCTTCCTGAGAAATCTCTCTTCATGCAACACAGCGATCGCATTAGTGCACAGAATAGCGGTCTGGATGAGTGTGTACAGAGTAAACGCCATGCTGGCAAATTATTAATCTCCTCCTCCTCCTCCTTCTTCTTCGGCGGACACTCCCAGGAGCACAGCTGCCGTAAACTAGCGGCAGATGTCGTGCTGTCCACATGTAATTTATGGCTTTATTTAGGGTCCTAGCAGTCTCAAAGAAAATGTCAATAACTTTTCTAGTATTACTAAATAAAAAAAGATTAATTAGAATGCGAAAACATATATTTTAAATGATAAATGTCTGAATTTTGATATAAAATAACAAACAAATCACTTTTGGGTTCTTAGACTTGTATTTGCTGACTGAAAACTCAGTCCTTTTTTGTTTTGTTTTCTTACAAAAAGTATCATTCCCTGCTATCTATCTCATATACAAAGAATATTTTATTGAATCTGAAGAAAATGCATGGCAAATGTTTATACTTGGACATCAAAAAATATATCCAAAAACTGACTGAGTATGACTAATATGAGTATGAAAAAAAGGAAAATATGTAAAACCCTATTTTGTTATCAAATTGCAAAATGTTTTTTAATTGCACAATTATTTGTGTTTAGACTGAAACTTGATACAGTAGTATAGGAATAAAGTAAAGTCCAAGAATGATTCAGTTCAAAAAGCTGAACAAAAATGACATTTTCACTAATTAAAGACAGGCAGAGAATGAATATTCACCTGACCTCTATCTTTGGTTAAGAGGTGTGTGCATATATATGCATGTTCAAACACTAAAGTACATATCTGTATGCATTTAAGGATTTACATGCATGCATGCATATATATATATATATATATATATATATATATATATATATATATATATATATATATATGCACATATATATATATATATGCACCTTTATGTTTTTGACTGCACATTTGAAAAGGATACTAAGAAACATCCTTGGATTTCCATTAGCCTTATTTGACTAGATTATGTCAGATGGTTTATAATGAAGTACTGTTTTGATTTTACCGTTAGGACCTTATGAAATCCTTTTATTTATTTTCTCAAAGTCAGTTTTCATTTTTCTAAACTTCTTTCCATTTACTTTTTATATTTCTTAATTCTGTGTGGTATGATTCATCTACATGTTCAACCTAAAAAGTGTCTCCATGTTGTATTTCAACAATTCATTGAATAGGCAAAATTTCACAAAAATGTTAAAAAAGACAATGCTTTATTAAGGTACCTAAAAATCTGCTTCTACATTAATAAATCTAAACTATTGCATTTTTGGTAAAACACTTCACGCGTGAAAAGTTGATTTTCAACATTTTACACACAATTCCTTTTCTACTGTGAATTTTCCACATCGTGGAAAATCACAGGGTGCTGAAACCTGTTTATGTATCAGTCAAATCTGTTTTCTACTTTTGCTGTTGAGCCTTTTTGATCATTTTTGCCTCGAGAACCAATCCATGTTTCTCAAGCTGAAAATGTTGGCTGACTAATAATTGGGGCACACCAACGCTAAAATATTCCCAATAATGAAACCACACTCCGTTATTTTGTATAGACTTTTAATTTACACATAAATAGTAGAGAAACTACAAGAACATTTTGAAATACATCTGCATTAACAGTTTATAATGATAACATTCGATCAGCAGACAACAACGCCATCCAGCCTTCGTTTAATTAAACAAGGTGAGGGAATTGTCGTTTACTCTTTTTGACATACACCTAAATGCATCCTCATCCTCACCACTGAGTCACTTACCTTTTCTTTAAATGTTATAATAAATAATATTTTCACCATTAGGAAGTCAGGATTTGATATTCAAATAAATCAACAAACACATATAGATAGAGAAACAGGAAGGTTCTTATTTTACACAGTCAAATGAGGTCATTTACAAATAGATACACAACAATGATGACTGAAGTTTTCTCCTCGTTGGCCTCACTCTCTACTGGAGACTAACAGGCGCTCAGCCGTTCGTTTTCTTGTCACCACCGATCAGCTTATGGCAGCAAAATCACTTTTATAATATTTTGGAGGTTGTTGCAACCAGGAAAACAAAAAGTGGAGGTTTGATTGCAAAAATGCTTTAAATTGATCCAAAGCAGTGATGAAACATTCACACCGTTTTGGTTGTAATTCTTAAATAAAATAGTAAGTATGAGTAATTACACGTGGAACATTATGTGCAGTAACATCTGCAGTATAACACTTACTTTTTTAGCATTTAACAGAAATCATAGGGACTGTACAGAGTTTTCTTGGGATATCATTAATACTGTTCTTAGTCTAACATTTGGTTTATAATCGTTAATAGGACCAATTTCATTTATTTTTCCTCTTCTACGTTTATGTTATGGACACCAGTCTTTGTTTGTGTAGCAAATCATGCTGATTATTGGTGATGATGACTTGTGTAAACAGGAAAGGATCACACCTCCACTTGAGAAGATGAATAGTAAATAAAAAGCTGTTCCTCTTCTGGACTTGTGTGTGACACCAGAGCGTCTGGTGTTAACACTCCGTCTTTGTGCTCTCATTTCCAGCTTTCTGACATCTATAGCTCCCTTTAAGGTGGCCCAGATCATCTCTGGGAGGTTCATGAAGGCTAATAAGGGTCCTGTTTGCTTTGGTCCTGGTTGAATAAAGCTTTGATTTGGAGCAATGATGGAAAAACCAAGAGCATTCCTCTTTTTTCCCACGCCACCAGTTTGTAAAAGGCCCAAAACAAACAAAAACAGGTTTTTTTTGTTTTGTTTTTTTACCAATATGCTGGTACAGTAGCAGTATGGAGTGATCCAAATGAGTAGACATGGTAGTCAAGAAGCAACCAATTACTTAGCTGTCCTATTTAAAAAAACAAGAACTGTGTAGGTACACAACAGTATCGTCTTCCTTACTGTTGGAGTTTGGATCAAATGTTTCTCTGGTGGTTTTTCTTCTGTTAAGAGAATTTCTTGGACTTTCACTAAAACACCAGGCAGCTTCCTTTTAGGGATTTCACTCACTCGACCTGTAGAAAAACAAAACAAAACAAAAAATTATATATATATGAACAGAAATAAATAAATCTTACACCAAAACACCTTTATGCTCTGATTTAAATCCACAATTAAAGTATCTTAATGGTTAAATTCTAGTTATTTTTGAACTAACACTAAATGTATAAGGAGTAATTGTATCCTAATTAAAGCTACTCATCGTTTGATTTACAGAGGCACATTTATACGCTCATATTTAAACAACTTTATAAATTAACTCAACATTTACCTGTTACTTGCTGAGATGGGAGCTGAGCTTTTCTTTTCTGATAATGTTTGCGTAGGGAATCTGAAAGACATTTTAAAAATTGCAACAGCAGTTAGAAAAAGAGATCTACATAAATAAAATCTAGTAAAAACAAATTTTTGCCTTTGGCATTAATCTGCTTTATTTAAAACACGAAAGATTTGATCATTTCATCAACATTCAAGCAATATTTAATCTGCATCTAGAGGTGGGACGTTTTGAAACTGTGCAGCGACATGAATTAAACATATCTGGAGTTCATTTAGATGTCTGTGTGAAATGAATGACTCTCAGGCATCTGCTTCTAGACACATTTATCATATTAGTGAATGCATACAAAAGCCTCCTCAATAGTCTGACTTTGTTGAGATACAAATGTAGTTTGCTTTTGTGTGTGCGTGCGTGGTTTTGTGCACAGTTTGCTGTCATGTGCGTACAAGCGAGTACAGTTGTAGCACGTGTCAGAAAACAAAGATAAACAGCGTCTGTCAGCCGGTCTGCCAGCTGCTTCTGTGATTGATGTCGAAGGAAACACTCAGACGGCTGCAGAGGAACAATTCACCCGTGAAAGACAAACTGCTTGACTGGCTCTGTCTTTTGACGGACAAATAAGCAAAAAAAAAAACCCCAAAAACTAAACTAGTGTTTACTTGGGTTCTAACAAACAAAATGATTATTTGATTTCTGTTTCACGAAGCCCTTGTGCTTACATTTTAGTGCAGTTTTTTAAAAACGTGATTATTTATGATTTTTCTCATTTGAATTTCAGTTCAAGCAATATTTTATATATATATATAAAAAAGGTGGGTCTTAATAATTATCTTAGTTGATACAATAAAGCCAGGATTTAACATTAAACCCTCTAGAATAGGATGTTTTGTCATTTATAGGCAGAATTTACATAAATTATAACATTACAATTCGTGCTCTTACCATCTGTAACTGCTGGACCATTTCCTCTCTGTAGGCGAGCTCTCGTTTCATCTGGTCTTGAAAATTATCTGAAATTGGTGCAAAAACAATTGGTGAAACATTCTTAGGATTTGAGAAACTGATGGAATAAAAATTTATAAAAATATTGGAACAATGAGAGGAACTGAGAATGAAAAGCACAAGAGACTTTAAAGAAGACAAACTAGTCTTTCAAATTATGAAAACCAAAAAAAGTATTGTTTAAAAAAACAAAATGACTTACGAAAGACTGGGAATGGCGAAGTGCCCTTCAGTGCATGAAACTCTTGCTCCAATCTCCTCCTAAAGTCAATCTGCTCCAGAAGAACCTTCTGCAGCTCTTCTGACAGAATAACAGAACAACAAGGAACAAAAACAGAGAGAATATGAAATTATAAATTACTAAAATAAACTTAAATATGCGCTGAATTATGTGCGTGTTGTAATCTTGCAGTCTGCGAGTTACTGGAACAATGTTTACCTTTCTCCATGTTCTCAACGTCCTTCTTATGCGGAACAGGAGAGGCTGCACCTCTGCTCTGATCGCCTGAAAACACACAGAGACATAATTCAGCATATTTCAGATTTTCATTAAATTTTACAATTATTATCTGGCATTTGATTTTTTAAAGTTAAGATGAGGAGGAGGAGGAGGAGAGTTTAAGTGAGGTCCAATTAGGATAAATCTGATGACAATTAATTTTTTTATCAGATTAAAACACTGCTATAGATTATTCTGAAATTCAACAAAATAAAGTGAATTTAAAGAAAAAGAAATGACAAAGGACTACATTAATGAGATTAAATTCAGATTTTCTGTCCTAAAATGGTATACTGGTTCACTTAAACTAAAAAGCAACTATTAAAACAACAAAGCTCATGGTGCAGTAAAGGCAGCAACTTAAAACATTTTCTTGAAAGAATTTATCTGATGGAGAACAGTTTATGTGGAGGAAACACTTCAAATTATTCCACTAAAATGCTCAAATAAACGCAGCTGCAACAGTGATTTCAAATCAAGCATTTATATAATAAAAGCACAATAATATTTGTGCACATATCTAATAATCAAAAATGTTATAATTAAAAATGTCCTCAGTTTTTCTGGAATTTTAATTCCACCACACTTCTGTCAACGCTGAGCATTATGCTGCAATTCACCTTTTTGCCTCTGGGTGTCAGTGTAAGTTTGTACAAACTATTACAAAACAATATTTGTTTTTTTAAAAGCAGTCACTCATTGTCATCTTTACACTCATCTGGCTGTCAGATCAGATCAGATAAGCAGGAGTAAATCAGTCAGGGAGCTTTAAAATGAAAATCAGAGTTCAAAAAGTGAAAGTGCTGTCCATGGTGCTGAAAAACCGCAGCACAGGTGATGACAACTGTTGCGTCAAGAGTTTAGTTGGCCAACTGCTTAATGAACAGTAACTGTTGTGAGTTTTAAACAGGTTTAACAGTTGATTTAAATGTGCATTACAGCAGAAGACAGACAGAACTTTTAACCAGTTTGAAATCACGTTTACACCACCGTCTGAAGTGAGACAGGGAGGCGTTAACTGCCCTAAATGAAATAATCCAGCGTCCTGATATTTATATTCTCCCGTCATTTGTCTTCCTGGCTCCTTCGGCCTCCTCGTGCTTCTCACTCTCACTTAGCGCTCTCCTCTCTCCCGTTCCTTTCCTCTCTCCTTTCCTCTCCTCTCTCTGTCTCATTTGACAAGCAAATTTGCAGACAGTGCCCGAGGATAACAACCTCGTTTGACAGTCAATTAACCGTGAATAGTCAAAGCCAAGGCGGTTTGCATTACATAAATGGAAAATTAGATTATTTTTTCTCCCTAGAAACAGAGGGAGAGTTTAAAGACAGTGGAGGAGGTTGGGGGGGGGGAGGGGGGGACTCAGAGGAATCAGGCCTTCTAATCACGTAGAGCTTCCCACCGCCCAGGGAGACATTTGGCAATCAGGGGAAAGGTGGTCTCATTTAATTTGTTTCGTGTAATTTTTTGAAATACATTATACATTATGCGCAGGGATCATTACCATGTCTGCATGTGTAGGGGTTGAGGGAATGAGAGAGAGGCAGGGGGGTGTAGATATAAATGTTGGCACAGATGTCATAAAGCACTTTTAATGTCTCCCTGACAGATATAAAAAGGCAATAAGCTGTGATCTTTTTCAAACGGGAAAGGGTGTTTTGCACTGAGACAGGAGAAAAAGGCAATTATGTCAGCGGAGATATGGGCCCAGGATGGAGATTGCCGGCGCGATGCTCATCTCTGAGCTGATGTTTTCTTGTTGAACTATAACAGCCCCCCTAAGAGTAACAGCGCAGGCGACGGCGCTGCTAAGGAGAGCAGCCGAGGCAGAGCGGGGCGACACAAGCAGATTTCTTCTGCTTTTCATATCTGTGTGTATTTATATGAATCCCTTCACTCCACATGTGAGAGAAGAGGCTTAAAGGTTTCCCTCGGTGTGTTTAGCATCCTGTGGGCTATTTGTTTGTTTGACATTGAAAGATAGTTATTTTTTACATGTGAGAATTTTCTTTAGTATTATTTATGCACTTCCTTCCTCATTAAATACTTTATCATGATTTTATTTTGGATTTAGTGATGATTTGGGATTTTTTGTGTATTAAATTAAACAGAACTCTCCTATTAAATACTAATTTAACAGTTTTTTTTCAAAATATCTGCTTTTTTTTTTAACTCATTTGAGTGTCTGTACCTGAACACTCTCTCCAGTAGTCCGGCGCCGAAGCCTCACTCTCAGGCACAAAGAAACTTCTCTGTGCTTTGTTTTCATCTGCGAGGAAATGAGAGAGAAAGGCAAACAGAAGGGGAGATTCAATAAGGCCCATTGGTTGAGCTGGTTATCCAGACACATGGAGATAACTAGGTGTGTGTCACCTTTGTGTGCATTTGGCAACAAAACACACAAAAGGCATTTCCACTCCACAAAAACGGTCAGATGAGAGGAGCAAATGAAACATTGCAGGAACGCGGGCCTTGCAGAGACACGGGGACACTATAAAACCACTCAGTCAGACAATAAATGAAACAAAGATGCTATAATGCAACCAACTCCAACAGCTGATGAAACACAGTGTGTAACAGTTTGCAGGAATAGTGGGCAAGACTATTTATCAAAACTTGAAGTCATCATAAAGCGACTGCAGGAGAGAGAAACTGATTTTTAAAACCATGCAAACAGTTTTTACAGTTCTAAAAATGATCTAAGTTTTTTCTTTTCTTTTGAAGTTGTTCAGTAAAAATGACAGAACTTAAAACAATCCAAACATTCTTGCTCACCAGAAATGCCAGAGCTGTCTTTGGTTGCATATGCAGGAAGTCCTTCATCTCTGTTTTTCTGACCCTGTAAAAAACAGTCAACAAGTTTTTGATTTATATTTTGTGTACAACATAAAAAGGATGTACTAGAAAACAAATGCAATGCCTTCTTTATTTAGATCTGCAGAAGTTTCTCTTTGTTTAATTATCCTTTTAACTTGCAGGCCAACTACTTAATGGAGCACATTTTCATCCCTATGTCTCATTAAAGCATGTACTGAACTTATAATATTGGATTATTTGAATAAATAATTAAGCCTAATTTTTACTTTAAAATGAATGTTGTTGCTTTTACATTACTATTACCATTAATATAACCCTCATTGCCCCTAAGAAGTTTTTTAAATTATTTTTTCTTTGTGTGGGAGTTAAAGGGTAAAGGTGTAATTAGTATTTGTCTTTATAAATTTTTGATTTGTTGCAAACTTAGCATGTTTCTATGAAAAATTACAATATTTGTAGAGATGAATACTTCAACTATAAAATGGTTTTAAAGTTGTTCTGGCTGTTGCTCCTTCTTCCTGCCAGAGACCCGTTAATGTGGGAGTCAAAAGGTTAAAGATTAGAGCTGCCCTAACAGGTTGGGGTGACAGCGAGAGAACAAACACTCTGTGTCCATTAAACAATCCACGCCTGGGTCTATTAGCTGGGATCAGAGTAGGGTGACTGTTTCAATTTCTACAGGGAGAAACCAGGCTATCAATCTGGTTATGCAGATCGCAGCGCTGCCTGACTGCAGCACCATTTAAATAATAATTAGCTAAAGTGGCCCGTGGGGATATTTACGTTTTTGTAAGCCGTGTCCTCTCGGTGAGGCGGGGTGGAGCTGGAGAGAGGCAAGCTGGCACGAGGAGAGGCAGGTAGGCTGGGGGAGTCCTGCATGATGGGATTTGAGGAGGATCCAGGGGAGGTGCTGGGATACATCGCGTTACTCCCTCTGTCTTTCCCCCTTTCCTCTCCGGCGCTGTCACTCAGGGCAGGGAGGTACAGGTTGCTTTGAGTCTGTGGCGGCCTGCTTGTAAAACTCCCCTCCTCCTCCTCATCCTCCTGCTTTGACGACTCCACATCAACTTCCCCCTCCTCCTCACTCTCCCCTCCTTCTGGTTCTCCATCACCTCCACTTTCACTTCCGTAACTACAACTGCTGGTTGGTGACAGTCGCTGGTGTCTGTCTGACCCGGAAACCACGACTCCAAAGTCTTCTTCTGTGGCTCCAGCGACTCCTCCGCTGTTGCCGTGGAGCTTGGCGATGCTTTCTGCATCTTTGATGACTGGACGGAAGGCAGAACCATAGTTTGGCTTTCTTGTTTGGAGAGCTGGGTTGTCTAAAAGTTTGAGCCATCCCTCGGATGTCACGGGGCGAAGATCAGGGGTAGTAGTTGTGCAATCAGGGTCAAATAACCCAGATCTTGGTGTGGTGGCTCCGTTGCTGGGGGCTACAGTTGAGCTGACACCATTTCCACTTACAGCCCCGGCTTCACCGGGGTCTGAGAGATCCAGGAAGGCCTGCCTGAGAGACGGGTTTTCTGTCAGGGAGGAGAGGGTGTTGGGCTGAGGCTGGAGGTAAGTGGGGACGGGAATTCCCCCGGCTGCTCTTGGTGGCCAAAACATACAAAAAGGGGGATAAAAAGCATCTTTTCGTCCAGGCCACAATAGACCCGACAGCCCTGCTCCTTTCTGCACAGCTGAAACATCACTGTCCTCTTTTTTCTGCTGGCAGAGACCAAACGCTGGGAAGGGATATGGGGATGGGAAGAGTGATGTGGTAGGAAACTTCTGCAACATGCTGAAACCTTTGCTTGGGACCGGGATGACAGGGTAGCTGCGTGGCGTTTTGCGGGGAGACAGACCACCTCCTTCCAGATCATCCTCATCCTCGAAGCGGCCTCTCTTCTGAGAACCCAGGTCGGGCCCCATCATGTGAGGCACCACCGAACCCGAGAGACTCTTCATAGAACTGAGGGAGGAACAGTGGGCTGAAGAGGGTAGCGCTCTCTTTCGGCTGCCTCCATTAAACATAGCTTTGACGTCCTCCCATGCGTAGACCATTTCATCAGCTGGGTGTTTGTCACTAAGTTTGAGGTGTCGTCGCCAGGAGTTGAAGTTGGCAGCGTCAGGCTGGGTGTACTTGGCGTCAGGTGTGCGGTGGGAATGGAAGATGAATTTATTCGGGGAAAAGTACATGTTGCAGAAAGAGCACTTGATGCATTTGGCTCTGGAGCTGTTGTAGCGTGCCGGTATGAAGTTACCACGGCAACCCCAGGCGCACTCGTGCGTCACATCAAAGGCAAAGTTGTCGGGCAGCTTCGGCGGAGCGTTCTCTCCCAGGAAGGACTTGCACAGACGCTCAGCTTCACGTTTGGTGATCATGCCGCAGCGGCGTGACGAGATGGGCATGGCACCAGCCCTGCGGAGGATCTCCAGCTGAACTGGAGTGCACTGGACACAGGTGATGCCCAACGCCACGCGACGATTATGAATCTCATTGTAGCTGTAGTTCTTGAGGAGCGTGTTGGAAATCTGTGCCAAACAAAGTCTCTCGTTGTTATCAATGACTAGTGATACAATAGGGACGCCGTACAGGATGACCTGACCGACCTGGTTGGGTTTGAGGGGAGAGGAGGATGAGGAAGGAGAGGGTGAGGATAAAGAAGAGGATGAGGAGTGAATATGAGCTGGCCTGGGTGGAGTGAGAGGCTCTTGTTGATATGTTCCTGTTGAGTTTGTCATTATTATTTCGTTAGGGCTTGAAAGATGAGCCTTGTCCATACTGGGAATAAAACTGGTTGCAGAACAACCTGTCGAAAAAGAAAGAAAAATGACATGTTTATGTTTTTTACAGTAAAAGTAATTTATCTTTTATTAAAAACATTTTCTTTCTGTATCGCTAATTAAATATAACACATATAAATTGCATAACTATTTTAAACATGTTATTTTATTTGTTTTTTAAAACCTACAAAATACCAAAAGGGAAAATTAAAGAGATTAAAATGTAATTTGTTCATTTTATTTTTTATACTTCATTTAATCTAAAGTATTTTTGAAGCCATGTCTAAATAAAAAATGAATAAAATGCAAATCACAAAACTGCTTCACAAACCAAAACACTATTATTTATGTTTTATATGAGTATTTTACATGTGAATTATTAGAATTTTCTATTTAATAATCAGATAAATAATTCTGCAGGATGCTTTTTATTTTAATTAAATTTAAAGTCACAGCTTTGTGTTTATCTGTGGTTACAGTTGATGGGGAGTCATATGAAAAACAAAGAGAAGCTCACTTTTAAAAATCACTGTTACAGAGAAAAGAATATCTACTAAATTTCCTGAAATGAAAATTATTTATACACAAAATTATGTGAACATTTTTTTTCATTCTATTAAAATCATTTTTTTAAAACAGTCAAATATTATCTTTTAAAAGAGTATCTTTGTGAGTTTAATGGAGTTTGAGGTCAGATTTGGCAACAATGACATATAGTAAAATATTTGATCAGAATGCTGAATATTAAAAAATATGTAAAATATCATTTTCTTCTTCTATTTTCTTATTTTTGATTATATATTTGATATATATTTACAGCAAAAATAAAAGCAACATAAAAAATAGCAATACTGGTATAATTTAGACTTTTTAAAAGCAAAAACTAGTCATTTTGTTCAGCTGGCTGACATAAAAAATGTTTAATTGTTGCTTTTAACAACAAAAAAGTTTTTTATGAATGGGGAATAAAATCCGCTTGTTCTGACTTCATGAAACCCACAGGAGAAATACAACTTTTGTTTTATAAAAGCCTTTAATAAACTGCTCGGAGTCCCATCGGTTAAACACCATAAAACACAATCCAAAAAAACAAGTCCTGGAAATACTACTCTTTTAATTTGTTTAAAATATATTACTTTGGTAATTGCATGCATTTAATGCCTAAATATCGGGTTATAACTCGGTAAAGAAGGACTAAACCTCGGCCTATAAGGTGAGACAAACAGTGTGGGATGTTTTTTTTTTTTTTTTTTGCATTTAATATTTTATTATGTCTAGTTGTTTGTGTTTTAATTGTTTAAAAAGTCGTTACAGTGCAATGGCTTCACTTTTTAACTGACTGACTAAAGAGCGAGAATTAATAATATTATTAATAATAATAGTAACAATAATAATAATAATTTGTAACAGTCTAATTTTATAGTGCGGTTGGAAATGACCAAAAACACATTTTCTTCCATCTTTCTTCTGTCCTATAACCTATTAAACGCCGTTGACTGAGTTAAGGTAACAGTTACTTTCCATCGTCAGTATTTGATTTAAACTCAGAGTAAAAGTCGTCCAGACAGCAGTTCTTACCTCTGACTTTTGGAGGATATTTCCAAAACGCGTCAAGTTGAAGTTCCCTCTCCTCACAACACAACTCGACTCCAGCGCGTTCTTAAAAAACTCATTGTGTCTTTTCTTAGATACGCTCGGTTAAATCCAGAAAGTTCGGTGCGCCGGTACCGGAATGTGCGCTCGTTAACTGAGGAGTGAACCCGCTCGTGAGATGTGAGTAAACCGCGCCGCTCGCGCCGGTTTTATTCCCCTTTCAGAAGCGCCACGCGCCGTCCTAATCCGCCCCCACTCTCTCTCTCTCTCTCCTCTCTCTCTCGCAGTCTCTCGACCACACACCTGCCTTGAGCTTGATTGGCGTGTCGCGTGAGTTCAGCCCACCCAGTCAGGACACGCACGTGCGTATACACACTTTCGTCCACGGCGCGCACCTCCCCTGACTTTTGTTGCTGCTCTGTCCGAGTAAACTGATAAACTGACGTCTCTCTCGAACTGTCGCTCAAACGCTGGAAAAGTCAAACTGTGAGAGGACGACTGCGCATGCGCATGGGTCACAACTCTAAATAACCACCGGCACTTTAACGGGAGGACTTCAAATCAAACTTACATTTAATTGTATCCACTTTTTTACAAACCAGCGACATAATTATCAATGATTTCTCTAAAAAAACATTTTTAAAAAGCTTTCATGTTTAAAGCAGACACAAAATGTGGCTTTTTAGTTTGGATTTAAATGTTAAAGTAGCGGAAGAAATAAAAGCTGAGACAGCAGACAGACAGGCAGGCGGTCTGGGGATCAGAATAATGTCTGTCAGAGCAGCTGATACCCACATTCAACGCTGAGAAGGCTTTCCGAAACACGACTCTCTCTGCATGTGCAGGTTTCTCCCAAGGGATGCGCGGCAGCAGGAAGCACGCTGCAGCCTATGGGCTATCATCTGTTGTAATTGAAGGTAAGAGGAGCTCAGAACTAGCACAGTGTGCTATAAAAGGCATCGGCAATCCACCTGAACGGGGTCTGCACCTCAAGGAAGGATTCATTTATTTATGAAAACAGGAGGGGGCTCTATCAGAACTCTAAAGGGCCAAGGAGTTCCTGGTTCTGTTCCAACAGAAAGCAGCTGACTCAAAACTTCTGATTAAATGATAATTAGAAATGATAGATGAGTTTTCTCACATTTATTATGATCAAATCTCTGAAGTGTGTAAAAATGAATCTTGCTTAACTCTTATTTGGGGACTGCACTCAAGGGGAAGCAGCAGACTGTCATTGTTAATTAAGACAAAGTTGTTCTCAGGACAAATTCTTCTGCAGCCCGTTTCTCGTGTCCTGCAGGGACAGAAAAAAATGGTTGTTTGGAGGAAAAGGTCAAACACTAAGTTGGGATGCAGTTTAGCCTATATGCAAAGTGAACATTTAGAACTTTTAAAACAATGTTTTTCTTAGAATTGCATGAAAAAAACTTGCATGCAAAGGAACTGCTACATTTTCGAAGATCCACAGATGTTTTTAAGCGGTTCTGTCAACTTGTTTAAACTTAAAGAAGAGTTTTTGGATGCATTAGTCTGTAAACCTAAAGATTTTAAGCAAACGTTAATTTTCTGACGCATTTCTCGCGTCAAAATGACGTTTAAATGTTCACTGAAATGTTTTGTAAGGACAGGAAAAAAAAGCAAATATTTAAAACATAATGAAAATCAATAACAATAATAAATCAAAAAAGATTTTTCCATCTTTTTAAATTGTTCAAAAATTGATATTCAAGGTTTTAAAAGTCCCTATATTATTAATTAATTAAGATAGTCGTTATTTATTCCCAGTCCATCACTGTATTTAAACAATGGGCGGATTTCAGTTTAGTCTCAATCTGTGCGCGCGATATAGATGAAAGCACGAGCCCCATCTGCTCCGTTTCAAACCAATTTAGGCTGTCACCGCGCGTGCCTTTGTCTCGCGGGCGGACGCCACGGGAACCCTCCATGATGGGACAGAGAGACGGTGACGTCACGATAAATAATTATATTAAAAAAACGGATACATCGGTTAAATGTTGCTTTTTTGAATTTATAAACTACAGTGGCAGAGGAAAACTTATTAATATTATTATTAAAGGAAAGTTTTTTTTGGGGGGGGGGGGGAATCATTTTAGATCTAAAATATTTTAAAAATCCAGAATTTGGTCGTTGATGGAGCAGATTTTTGCAGACATTATAATAAAATAACTTTTCCGTCCTGCAGAAGGATGTGTGTGACATGTTATCCAAAGCGAAGCATGACTAAACCATATGAAGCAGGAAAAGGGCTTATTGGAATACAATGTCGCTATTAGCCCCGTTGGAATACATTTCACTTATTTCATAATGCATTAGCTGCTCGCCCTACTGAGAAATTAATCATGCGTTTAAAAAAAGAATTGCTTGTGTGACCTCAGAGGGTCAAAGCAGAGAGAAAGAAGGAGAAAGAGAGGGGGCCCAAACATTATAAATTAAGAGCTACAAGACTAAGTGAGCCTGAGACATTTAACATGAAATCTGTCAATAAATGACGCACGCCCCGGGCGAGTGATTACCATATTAAAATGCATCAACTCCTGTCTTTAAAAAAAAATCAAGTCGGAATTTTTGTTTTTGATATGAAAACATTCCGCTCTTTATATATATAGGCCTATATATTTAATTTAAAACTAATATTTTATTAAAATCCCGAATCTTCCCCAGGCCTAAATTCAGATTTTTAGTAGATTTCTCATTAAATTAATTAGAAAACTACATTCATCTGTTTGGGATTTAAACGCAGATTTGGTGCACGTCGCTCTCCATCCTCCACTTGTAATCCTCATTTACTGAATCTTCTGTTAATAAAGAGTTTGCACACATTATCATTAACACACATTTTGAGAAAAAATATTTTATAATCTTTAATTTTTTAAGGACTGTGCGATCATAAAGCATGTGGATTTAGGTTTTGAGGCGCGTGTGCGCGCGTGCGTGCATGCATTCACCCCCTCCCTCCCTCCCTCCCTCCCTGTGCCAACACAGGTGCGGGTCATTACTTTCTCCTGCTTCACGGAAGCATCACTACATTATCACGATAACTGAATGCAAAAACATTATTGGTCTAGTTACAGTATTAGTCCTGCCACGTCACAGCCTATTAAACTGCATTATTATTCTGCGTCCACCGCGTTAAATCAGGGCGTCTACTTTTCTTTCTTGTTTCTCTGAGCTCTCTCTGAGTCTATTTATGAGATGTGCACAGTCTAATTAAGCTTTTATTTTCTCCTAATTTGGTTTTCAGAGAGCCCCCCTGCAGCAGAACGGATTCTGTCCTCTGGTTGTTGGATGGGAGTTTGCCTGAGGCGTTTGTAACAATTAGCAGAACAAACCAACCCACTAAAGATTTAAATTCTATCTAGGATCTGGAACATTATCCAGTAAATTATGAAAAAAAAGTAAAAAGCAAGGTGAAATAAGCACATAAAAGTAAAAGAAGTAACTGCTAAGAGTTAACTGCTTTGATTTATTTTACATTTCAGTTTATTGCTTTATTTTAGTTGAGTGTAGTGCTCAATTTGAATGTAAAACAGGATGAGTGTTAAATCCTTTAAAAATATTTTCATTTATATTCATCATACTGGACAGATGTTCTACTTTCTACATATTTTGAAGGTATGCTTGCATAAAAGCCAGAATTAAACCATTACATCTATACACTGCCATCCACAGGCTGTTTTCTTGACATTATTTTTATATAATAATGTTCGTATATACTTAAAAGTTTAAACACATGTTGACTTGTGAAAAACTTTTTAGTATGTGCAAAAAATGCAAACATAAGAAATAGATATGTCCAAAGATAAATAAAAACATTTAGATTTTGACTGAATTTGTCCTAATTTATGCATGAACGGATAAAATTCTGTCCTGAAGATGAAAGTCCACATCAGGAGTAAACTCATGAAGAACTTGTACAAATGTTAGACCCAGTTTAACTCATAAAATATAAATAAGATTTGTATAAATCCAGTTTTCATAAATTCCAGTGAAAATTAACAGCATTATAGGGTTTAACTGCATGCTCCATATTTGTTTCTCTGACTCAGTCACAAACCCTCGCTCAGTAATAGAGTTCCATGTGCACAAAATTATTAATTTTGGACATTAAAAATTATTTTATTTCATTTAACAAAAAGGACCAGAATCTCATTCAGACATGCATTCCTATTAGATAAAAACTGAGCATCTACTGAACATGAATCTCTGTTTATGGAGCAATAAAAAAAATCATAAAAACTGTAAAATCAAAGTCATAATTCTTACAAGTCCAAAATGTCTATCTAAAAAGTTTAGAATTCTTAATTTTCCAAGTTATTTGTTGCACTCTGATGACTTGAACTTTGCATTAATTTAAGGGTGTGTTTTATGACTCAGTACTCACACTTAGATGACTGGCATCATAATTCACAAGACAATTTCTTTTGCAAAGAAATAAATAAGAATAGTGCACACACACTGGAGATATGATTTTATTTACCAAACGATCCGGGTCTATAATTAAGGGCTTGCTTGACTTTTAATGATCCCTGCACACAAGCAAACTTGTGGAAGTTATTTTAAGTGGAATGAGTAATGAGACGTTAACAGTGAACACTGAGCTGAAGCCAATTAGCTCTGCAGTGCAGACAGACTGCTGGGCGCTACAGTGTGCTTTAAAAGCAGGCAGAGAGGCTGCAAGGTCAGATGGAGCAGGGGGCTGTGTGTGTGTGTGTGTGTGTGTGTGTGTGTGTGCACATGTGGATGCAAGCATGTTGTGAAACTTTTCAGCTCCTCAGTCATAGAAATGAGCATTAAAATGTGCAAAACGTCACCCCTCAAACACTTACAAATTAAAAAATGACATATTTACACAGAAATCCACTCTAGCAAATAATTGTCGCGGTCAAATACATCATCTGATTATGAACTGTTCAGAAAGCACTTACTTGTTCTCAGAGGAAAAGCTCAATTTAACCCAGAGACTCTATTATGAACCTAAAGGAAAAAAATCAGCAGCATACATTACAGTTTACGGTTAATGAGCTTAACGTGTAAAACCTAAAGTTCCAGCTCATTTAACCTTTTATATAGTAAATATAGCTCAGATTGGGCATTTTAAAAGCTGCTTTTGAAGCAGTAGGAAGTGAATACAACTAATTCAGACCATTTGAGTGTGTTTGTAAATCCAATTCATCATAACATTAAAACCCCATTTAGAAATGTGCTTTTTGGATTTGAAATTGGTCAAATTTAGAAATTTGTTTGAAGTGGCATCATTAGATTAGGCATCGGGGGAGTTAATCAGCCTCCACCAACCACAGTCCAATGATTTCATAATAAGCCGATCATCTGTTTCATGCGTTTGACAAATTTCTACCGTTTTATAAAGCAAATGCACAAAATACATCACTTGTAATCTGATCACATTTTACGACACAAGTATAATTAGTTTAAATTGATTTTGTAAAAGAAAGCGAGAAAGAGAAACATAGATCTGAGGTAGACCCCTCGTCTGGTCCAGGAGAGTCATTCAGCTCTCTGCAGGGAGAAGATAACTAACAGAGATGATCTCTCACTATCATGGCTTAATTTTCTTTACTGGGGAATATTCAGCGCTAATGTAACTTAAATAGGCTATTGTGGGGCAGACTGCATGTTTTTTATGGGACATAAAATCATGGAAACTCACCAAAAAGGAAGATTGGCACTTAGGCTTTCACAAGGCGTTAAAATGGATTCTGAATGAATTACCACACAAATGTTGCCCCATAAGGCCTGTGTGCCACGTATGTTTGGCATATATGAAACGGTGTGCATATATATATATATATATATATATATATATATATATATATATATATATATATATATATATGCGATGTGCGTGTGTGTATCCTTAACCAAAAGAAATCTTTTCTATTGTTCCTAATTTCTGTAATAAAAGTGCATCTAAAAATAACGGTCATAAATGAATCCTATCATTTTAGGATCACTTTATGAAAGGTTTTGAAATAAAAAAAAAATTGAACATTTGTGGTGTTTTCACTGCCGTTAAACATAGTTTTTAGTCATTTTAGACTCAAAGACAACAAATAGGTTAATTTATTTTACATGCACTCATGTTTGCAAAGTTTTCACTATTTTATCAATCTGACAGCATTCATGTTTCTATGATAACTGATGCCTGCTAAACATGCCTTGATGAGTTTGCCATAAGACGGTCTTAAAGGGACACAAATGCCTAATTACTCAAATATACCATCTGTTGACAATTATTTACATTAGATTAACTAATTTTCCAACAACACTTCCAGAAGCCTAATAAAAACTACACATCTATTGATGCAACTTCGAAAGTTTGGTATATGCAAAAAATATCAAAACCGTAAGATGAGTTTTATCTTCCATATCTGGTCTCAACCAGATAAAGGTGGAACGCTCCTTCCTGGTTGAGGTGAGTCTTCCTTGGGTGGAGGAGCATTTTAAAGTCTTGTTTTTGAATGATGGAGCAAGAGATGAAAGGTAAAGCTGCTGCTGCTCCTCATTGAAAGGAGTCAGTTGAGGTGGTTTGGGCGACTGACAGGATGCTTCCTGTTCGCCTTTCTTTGGAGGTTTTCTTGGCATGTCGTACTAGGAGGAGACCCTGGGGCAAATCTAGAACCCACTGGAGGGACTTTATATTCTTCCTATAGCCTGGGATCATCATGGGATCCTCCAGGAGGAGCTGGAGAATGTAGACATTTATACTTTGATGTTACACAAATATATATATACACCGGTATTTTAATCAACAGATCGTGAAGTTCTCTGATGAACCTCTGAAAGTTAAAATGGTTCATTTTGTTGCACATCATTATTTAGATATGTAATCTTTATGTATGTGCCTACTTTCATCCATGTAGCTTTTATGCATTACACTGTAGACATGATGCATTTGTGTGTTTCCTCATGTCTGTTCATCTGCCCGAGTAAACAAGAGCCACGTTAATGTGGACGTTAAGGGCTCTATTAGTGCTACTGACAGGAAGCGGAACAACCCAGGCTTTTTCTATTTGTCTATTATTAATGAGGACCTGAGGTTAAACTACCGCTTAATCACCAGGCATTATACAGAGTGATACAGGGATGGAGGGAGTCAATAAAAGGAGTGAGTGAAAGACATTTTTCCCCTCAGAATTTGGACAAAGAAGAAGAAAAGCATTCCCCATCTTTCATAATTATAATGTAATAAAGATGCATCAAAATGTTCTGATCATGCAACACATTCAGACTTTTTTACTCAGAAGAAATTTGGCAAAATCCATTCCTTTGGGGTTAAAATATCAAAAAAGTGTCTAAAAGTGAACTAAAAAAAGTGCACTCCATACTGCAGATTTTGAGGGTATCACACAAGACGTGAAACTATGTGCATATGTTGGAATTTAGTCTAGATCTTTCCGAATTAGCTTTTTTCCCCCCAGAAAAGCTTCATTGTCAGCACATGTTTGCACCCCTTTTCACAATATCACACAAGCAATGGCGCCCTCACCTCAGAAAGGCTTTTATTGTGTAATCCTGTGATGAAGCATGTAGTTAATCCCCTTAAACACAAACCACAGGGGAGATCATGCACAGTATACAGTCACACATAAACAGACCTCAGATCAGATTAATCCGCACATATCTAATCTATTGTTTTGAGTCATTGCAAGAAAACAACACTGACACAGACTATCATCTAAAAAAGGATTGAAATACATCAACGGCACATAGATAGGAAAACTGAATAGAAATTCAAAATCGACAGTGAGCCAGGATTCGTATCACAAGGAAAATTAACAGGAAATGTATGCAAAACATTTGAATTTATAATATAGATGCATTTTATAAAAAATATGTGATTATATTAGATAAAATAAAAAACAAAAATATATTAAAATTCAACCAGTTTTACTTATTTTTTGTTGTTTATTTTTTTGTATTTAAAAATGAAGTTTTGTTAGATTGTCATTGGTGATTGCTGGTTCTATAATGAGTATGGATGCTTTTTTTTTTTTAAACATCAATTTATTATCAGTAAAAAAAACCCTTAAAGCAAACATGTAAATACACAGAAATAATAGGCAAAAAGACCAGCAACAAACCAAACAAACAAAAAAACAACAATACAAAAGTCAAAACACAACAAATTACATTCTACACTCCTAATAAAAGAGATCAATAAAAAAAAAAATCATAAAAAATCCAATAAAATCAACCAAAAACAGTTGACTGAAAACAACCAGCACTGCAGCTCTCTGACAATTACTGTTCAAATCCAATAAAAACACACTTTTCTTTCCTAATCATTTAATTTTTAATTATTTGATGTCTGTGTTTAATGTAGTTCTGCTTAAGGGGCTGCCATTATAGATAGAGGCTGGCGTTTAAAGAGGGGCCACCGGGCAAAATGGTAAACAATGGAATTAAATGGTAATAATTATTGTTCCAGAAAATAATTATTGTTCAGCCGACTATCAGCGCTGGTGTTTAAATAACAACAAATATTAGCAGTCTTTTCTGTGAGATAGAAATGTGTGTGTGTGTGTGGTGGCTTAAGTTGAATATGCAGAACACAGATAGGCAAGAAACACTGTTTCACACACAGACTGCTTAAGATTAAAGCACACACACATGCACACGCACATTAAATAGAAAAATAAGCAGCATTTCCTCAAACCTGTAAACATATGACTGAATAAATTCTTTAAACGTGTTTATTTTTTTTGTTTTAGCTGCTTAGAATAACATGATGTTTATGTAGATATGAAGATTTTGAGTATTTTTACACAACTGCACTAATGCATTATACATTTAAGTTAAAATGTGTAATTTTTCACCATCAAAACATTATATCTCTTTAAAAAAACAGCTATTTTTGTTCCAGAGTTTGATATCCGTATTGTTGTTGATCTGCTGATCTCCCACATTAAAAGTCAGCATCAAAACAGCTTTTATCACCGTTATTATTCTGCCTCATCTCTCTCTGTATTATTGCTGCATAAATACCTTACTTTATTTGCAGCGGAGTGTAAATGGAGGGATTAACAGAGGGTGTGTGTGTCAGTGATCTGGCAGCGCTAATGACAACAGAGATGTGAGCCTTTGTTGTTTTTTATGATGACATCCAAACAAGCATGTGTCACATGCTGAAAACAACACAAACACACTGCGCCTTTTTAATACGAACATAATCGTCACTCAAGATGTTTTTCTTGAGGGATTATTTATCCTCGATATTAATACAGGGTTTTTTTTTTTTCAATCCACCGACAGATGTTTTGCGTGACAGAAAATTTAAAAACATCTATTTTGAACAGAGGGATGCTCAAGTAGAAAACTGAATAACAACTTTTAAAAAAAGTTGTTATTCCTTTGTAAAAAAAAAAAAAAAGGGGGGGGGGGATTTATCAATAAAGTCATTTAACCTTTTATAGTGCAATTGACCATACTTGATCACCTTGTGCTTTAATTCATGATTTGAAGCTTAAACCTGAAACTTTAAAAAGCACAAGAATCAAGTTCCTGAAGAAGCCTGGAGAGGGCCTGCCACTTGGAGCATCACTTCAGAGAAATGATCCAGAACCTTGGAGACAGGCTCAGCCAATCAGACAGCTGGCATTCCCGCCTTGTGTGAAGCAGAAAAAGAATGCTTCTAATCCTGGTCCTGGATATGGTTCTGGGCAGGTTCTAGATCTTAGTCTGGTTCTGATGTGGCTCTAGTCTGATTCAGAACTCAGGTTTGGTTCCAAGGTGGGCCTGGTTCCTGTCTGATTCTGGTCTGGTCACACTAAGTGTGTTTCTTGGCTGCTCGAGAGTCATTTGCTGACTCTGCTGATTTGATCACTACTGTATGTGCATAAAGTTAGCATTTGAGCTGCTCTGTTACCGTACTCCTTGTTGTACATGTGCAGCTACATTCATGCTATCACAGCTGGCTAACAGGATCATCTAAAAAATAATTTGAAGATTGATAATCAGGAGCTGGGATTATGATATTTTGTTTTAGAAAAATAATGGAAAGTAGATTAATCCTTTAATAAATAACCCTTTAACTGCAGCTCAACCTGATATAGTGCTCAGTTTAGTCTCTTTTTTATTGAAGGATGAACTGAACTTAACTTAAAACATCAAATTTAAAAACATTTAAAATATGTTTGCAAAAAGGTAAATATTACCTTAAATCATTTTTATTAACTAAATATTACTTTAAAATTATAACCCTCATTGTCTCCCCCCAAAAAAAAAAAAATGCAAAAAAGACAAAGAAATTATTTGCTTTTAAATTAATATTTTTTAAAATATATTTTATTTTGAAATATCTTATTTTTAAGTGTCCTGTAAAAATGTTTATTTTTTTTAAAGTTCACATTAGGGTTCAGTGATAATTATGATGATGATAACAATGACAATGAGGATTATTATTAGCTGAAGGTTTCAGGTTTTTTTTTTTTGTCGTTGCCACTGAATAATTAATTTTGACATCAGACTGAAGTTTGAGCAGATGAGGCCATTAGCTCCAGTTAAACATTTTATAACCCAATTTGTTATGAGTTTAAAACACAGACACCATAGGATAAAGTCACTATTTAGACTTATGATGGCTCTATAAGAAGCATGACTGACAGATGGGGCTATTTGTGTTTCCTTAAAAGCTCTGGGACACTTTAACAGTTTGGAGGGGTCTCATGCCATCAGACTTGGGGTAATGATAACAGCTGCACTCACTCAGAGAGACATATTACTGGGATGAAATTAGGAGCAACATGCTCACTTGCAAATCTGAACTTTTTAGTAAACCATGAATCCCAGATGATGATAATTCCAGGCCAGAAGTTGAATTACCAGAAAACAAAATACATTGAGCACCAAAATTAACTTGTTGAATTACTTGCACAAACCGAGGCATCAACATTATTTCATCAAGATCAGGAACACAAACTTAGTGAGGTTTAGATAAAATCTGTAATAAAAAAAAAAAATTTCCTTTCTTATATCAGATTGATAGATTCCACTAACAGTAATGTCACATTATTTAAATAATCAATAACTTTACATCAAAGTATTGAGGGATGAAACCAATTTCTGATTCTTGTACAACTTTTACCTGCCGATTCCAAATTTTGCACTATTCAAATAATCTCATAGAACTATAAATAACCGAAAACTTAGAAAAAAAATTAAGTAACTTGAATATGTTGAACCTGGAAGTAAAAATTTGCACATGGAAGACAATTTATTGCAAGCATGTTTCTGATTGCCTGCCATTTTCTTGGTGCATCTCTACATTATACTCCTTAAATTGTGTTTTTCTTGTGAGATTAGGCTTTAAAAGGTGTAAAATGTAAGAACAATACGTCATATTAATAATGTGGCTGTAATATTTGTGTGTTTAAATATTTTTGATCAGAAAATGTCAAGTGCAGCTGGAAATGTGCGACTAAGACACCATTATAAGCTGATCCTCACTGAGTGTCTGATCTCTAAATGAATGTTACATATTTAAATCTCTCTTCTGCCATCTCTACGTTTATGCTTTGCCCTCTCTCGTAGTTTGACCTGCCAGTAAACCTCTAAGCTGTATTTGAAAAACAGAGGCCACAAGATATTTAAGAGAAAGTAGATCTTTAAATGCTCCCATCTGCTGGCCTTCTCATCCCTTTGAGTGACCTTTGAGGACAGATTTCAAGCTGCAAATGGAACCAACAACGAGAGTGATTTTAAATACTTTTTTATCTAATGTTTCATTTTTATGTAATGTTGCCTTGTGTGTGTGTGTGTCACTTCTTTAGCACTAAAGCAGCTCGACAGGTTATTTTTGTAAAAGTCACATCTAATGATAAAAAAGAAAAAAATTATAATCCTGAGAATATGTCAACAGATCAAATATTTATAATAACAGACAAATGACCCTTTAAAAGCAACAAATCTATAAATCCTGCATAAAATGTGCTAAATCTCAAGGTAGCATGTGCATTCAAAACCACCTGTTCCTATATAACCCCAGGCTGGATTTGCAAATGTGTATGCATTTATAGTATAATATTTAATATACAATACCTAAAGATCAAACATATCCATTGGAATATTCCATCACAGTGCAGAAACAGTGAACCTCTAAGGCGTGCATTAAACAAAAAGGGCATGCAGTTGCTATAATAATAATAACAGAAATCATTAAAAATCAAACGGAAGCGCAAAACATTTCAATTTGGTTCTGAATATACCATCAGATTAGCAAAAACTGTTAGACGACTCAGGACTTTGTTCTTTTTTGTTGATTTAGCAAAGTGGGAAAACATGAATTAAAAGTAAAATATACTCTTCAAAATTCAAACTTAGTTTATTACTTTACTCAAAACATTTATTAAAATAATTTTGAGGACTTTTATTAGTTCAAAACTGAGTATATTTGTTTATGTATTGTAAAAAAAAATTGATTTGGCTGTTTTGATAACCAGTTATTAATCAAATTATTAAAGTATGAGGCTATAAATATAGATTTAGAAAAGTAACTATTTGTGGAATAATTATATTTGAACACATCTGAAAATTGATTTTGGCGTTCCCCAAGGTTGAGTGTTTGGGCATGAAATGGTTTCAAACAATATAGAGATTTAAAAAGTGATTTGTAAAGAACTAAGCATAACAATTTATAAAACATGTGAATCACACTATTAGAGACATCCTGGCTGAGAGTTTCCCCCGTACAGATGCTGGATTAGTTAAATATGGCTTCAGTGGTTCAGTTGATACAGGTCACGTTTATATAAGCCTCTGAGTGCGCTCAAAAGTTCACCTTCAACCAAAAGCCACACAAGCTCTAGAAACAGCTGAGATTTATTTGTATGATTTGCGTGTTTGATGATTCATGCAGCACTGAGACAACATGGAGATGAAGTTTTCTATTTTAAAATTGAAATACGCTGAACAACACTTTAAAATCCTATTTTCATTTCTAATTATTTCTTACTTGCTTAGAAAAATACTTATACTTAAACTTATAAACAAACCTTCAGATCCCTGGGACCAACATGGCATTTTTACCACATCTCACTGAGGTATGTAGTTGGTCAACATGACATCATATATTAAGTCAACTTTATCTTTGTCCTGCATGTTGATTAAAAAATTATAAACCCCTGAATTATATTAGTTTTGGTTTATTTTAGCATATTGCAATGATAACATTTCACCAAATTGTTATTAGTAACCAGTCACTGCTGAATTCTTAAAACTGGACCTGTTCCACAAGTAGAGTACCCTGAAAGGGAGCCAAAATGCAAATAAGTTATGGATATGGGTTAAAAAGTCTCTCACGAGCAACCAAACAAAAAGAGAGGCACTCAGATGAGAGCAATAGAAGATCCTATTTGACATTTACTGATCAGACAAAGAAAGAAACCCAAGTCTCTCACAGTTATGAAAGAAAAGTCCAGGTGGGGAGGGGTAGATGGCAGAAAGATGTTCATGACCCAGATTAATTCACTCAGCCAAATGACTTAAACTGAAGTTAAATCACATATTTGTCTGGTTAAACCTTTAGAAAAGCAAAATCCTTTATGATTACAAACACTTCTGAATGCATATTTCACTGTTTGTGTCACTGTGTGTTTCTCTGGATAATAATTGACTGATGGGTGGCATCTTGTTCTCTCCCTTCATCCTCCCTCCTCCTCCTCAGTCCATCCTTCCTCCTTCACGTCACACACCGTGTCCTGCGGGATCCGGGAAATGATTAAGGACGACAGCTTCAAATACCTTTCAAGTCTCTCCCTGATGGCAACTCAAAGTAGGTGGGCACGGAGAAAGTGGCAGCATTCTTCCCTTTGGAAACGTAGGAAGTGAAATTTTCAACATTCTGATGAGAATACGCGCGTTAACATGTCCGTGTAGGTGCTTTTAATTCTGACTTGAAGGGGGGAAACAGCCTTGTGTGTGAGCATGTGATGGGAACAAAGTCATTAGTATTACAACTAAAGAAAAGTTAAAGCCTTTTTCAGTTGATTCAGAAAACAAAATTCCGTTTTATCTCTTTTAAATCGGTGACATACTCCTGTGCCTTGTTCACAGTGACATACATTCAAGGTCCCTCATTGTGGCGCCCTGCTCACTGTGGCATGACAAAGGGTGTGCATGTGTGAATACACGTGTGTATCGTTGTGCACTGTGCAACTTTATACGTGTGTGCATAGGTCTGTGAGGAAGAGATAATGAGATCTTGTTCATCTGAGGCCCGGTCCTGATCCCCAGAAGCCCTGGACTCATTTCTGTGAGAAACCTCCGATCGGAGTGAAGCTCAGACTGAGAACTGCCTGCAGAAACAAACTGTTTTAGAGGGATCATAAACCTATGGAAGTCCAGGATGATCGCCTTTGTTCTTTATGAGGGGAAAACTTTCCTCTATTATCCTTCTTTTGCGCCATTTACCTTTTAAATAAATTATACTGAGGATTACATTTGGGAATAAAAAGCAAATTAGGAGAAAAAGTTTTTTTTTTTAAAGAAAATACTTTAAGAAATTTGTCTCATGCTTGGAAATAATATTGTAATAAGGAAAGGAAGCATGAATATGCCAACAATGAGTTGATTTATTGGTAATTAAACGATTTAATTTAGCTAATAACACAATTTTATTTCTTTCAAGCACCAGTTTCAACTTCTTTCTGTTTTGCTGTTAGTTTTATCCACCAAACGGAAGCAAAAAAAATGTTCTGTAACTCTTAAAAGCAGATGTGAATGTTTGCACTGATTTAAGACTGAGTTTGCAAACTGTTCTTTGTCTTCCTCCTCCTCTCCTTCACTCCCTCCCATCCATTTCCTCCATACCTGTCAGATACACTCAGCCAGAGCTATCACTGTTTCCTTTTCTTTTTTGGCATTGTTCAAACTAAATGGAAACAAGGTAATTAGCTTGTTACAATTAAAGCGAGACGAGCGGATGAATTGTAATCACCCGCAATAGAGTTCCTGCTTTCTCCCCTGCAGCCTCCAAGAGGCCAGCTGAGCTATCCTCATTTGCATAATTAAAATATACAAATGATAATGGATTTTGTAGTCAATGTCCAGAGGCTGCAGAGACAGGAATGAGGAGAGAGAAGGAAAAAAAAAACATATGAAATCACAATAACAACCTGGATGGTTTCGCCTAGAGGGGAGGGAGAAAAAAAAAACAGAGGTGGGAAGAAAAGGAGAACTACAGGAAAAGATGGGGAAAGAGAGAAGAACGTGAAGATAATAAGAGATAAATGAGTGAGAGAAAAGACGGGCTGAACATCAGAGGGAGCAGAATAAAGGTGAACCAATTACATTTGCAAATAGCGTGTGCCTGGCCCTGGCCTGCGATGCCCTCCCTCTAGGGAAGACTTCCACCTGATTACATGAAATTGGGATAGAATTAAACATCTAAGAATTGTCCTAAGACAAACCAAAATGAAATTAGAACCCGACTTCTTTTTTACCTTGCGGTGCCATAGGGTTTACGTGACAGGGACAGAAGGAGGAGTGGAAGGATTTTGCAATTAGGCGAGGGACATAGTTGGTGAAATTAGGCCTTAGAGCTGAGTTCTTTCCCTCTCGCTTTTCCCCCTCTCATCTGGAGTTAGTATAGTTTTCTCTCTTTTGTGCAATCAGAAAGTTTGCAGGCAAAACTGCTGTCATTCCTTGATGCAGATGTGGTAATTTAACATTCACATACCCTGCTATGCCAAAGTATATCCACACACACACTTGTGCCCTTGTGATTTGTGTACATGGAGTGTGACATCCGCCGTGAGCGCTGGGCAAGGCCCCAAAACTGAAAAGCTCTTCAGTCGACAAACAAACTTATCTCCCTACAGTAAATGTTTAGGGGTGAGGGCTCTCATGTAGGGAAAGGGTCTCCTCTAAAATACGAGTGCTCATTTTCTTGGAGACGAAACTGCTTTATCGAAAAATGTCTTCTTTTTTTTTCCCTTTGTTTTCCAATTTAGCTGCTCATCCTAGAAAGAAAAAAAAAAGATTTTAAGGCAAACATTTTATTTTAGAGAGCATCAAATTAGAGAAAATTGTGCTATTATTATGATAATAATACAAATAAGAAAAGTGCATATTTTCAGTTCTCTTCCACTCCATTTAGCACTCCATTCAGTTATCCCACAGGGATCAAAAATAGTTCGGTTAACTTCTAATCGGATCACATCTGATCTAGAGTGAAGCTGCACATCATACAGTTATTCTCATTTTATTACCAGCAACCACTCCACTTGTAATGACATGAAATGTCATTTCCACCATTCAGTGCCATTTATAACAGCTGGGCGTTATATATTCTATGGTGCTTTCCACAGCTACGATGATTATTAAAAAATTATTTTTAACCTTGAAATGGTAGATTTAAAGAAAAAAAACAAGCTCAAGTAACATCTTTCACCTCTGAGCCATTTCAGCTACAGAAATAAATACATTAATGTGTAAACTGTAGTTTATTATTGGTGTTTGGAAACTTTCAGGCACCTATTTGGTGCTTGGATCACGAAAATAAACTTTTACTCCACTATTATCCTGCTTTTTTAGCCTGGATCCCCTTATTTTCTGCTTCTCTGACCAAAAACGTTTGACTGTGTGCAATGAAATCATATCTTTTATTATAAATTTATCCTTTCTTTTCCATTGATGCACACTTTTTGCTGTCATTATCTGACTTTTCTGCAGGAAGTTTCTTTTAATAGTTTTGCACTCATCCCAATTTGCCTGTATACATTTTCTCCCAAAGGTTCAAAGTGTTTTTCTTTTTTCTTTTTTTTTGTGTGGAAACCATCTAACCATGCAAATAAATCAGTAAATAAATAAATATATAAATAGGCAGATGGGAAAAAAATGAGAGGAAAGACTTTCTAAAAAGTTTTTTCCCTTCTTTTTTAAAGGCATACTCAGTAGCCAGGTAAACAATGTAGCTTTTAATGTGTTTTTTTTAAAGCCTCTTAACAACGTTCCAACATAGTATAGCCATAAATATATTGTGGAGATTAAAAAACACCCGAAAGAAATCAATAAAGTAGTCGTCCCGCAGTTCTCTAAAAACTTCAGCCAATCCTATCGTTTGGTCCGAACGATAGGATTGGACAATCCAGCTGTTTGTCTGCCGCATTTCCGCACTGCTTGGATTCACCAATAATCCGCCCGGACACATTTTCCGTCTGAACATCCCGGAAGTGAAAGGAGGACAGAATTAGCCGGTGGTCAGTGCTTTTATTTTAAGATAAAAATACCAGAGTCCCCCCAAAAAACACCTTTTCAGCTAGCAGAAAACTAAAAACGTTTGGAGGTGAAAAGAGGAAAAGCTGGGGGAACGTTTCTACGGCTGAAGTTAGACTCTGCATTGCTATCGTCGCAAAACGGGGTCCCATGTCTGCGGGAAGGCTGGCGTACCCATAGATATCACTACCCGCGCTGGTCGTCAATGGACCCTGATGTCCCTATGCCGGCGGCCATCTTAGTTTGTACAGCTGCCCGATTTCTTACATTGGTGTCAATGAAGCATGTACTAATAAATACCTCTAACTTGATCAATTTTTAACCAATTTTCAAACGGTTTGCATTTTTATAAACGTCAGAGATGTGGCTGTGAATATATATCAAAATATAACGATAATGGTCGGGAAATTCATAAATTGTAAAAGTATCAAATCTCAAGTCTATACATAATAAGGTTTGTAAGAAAGTAACCCGTTTGTAAATCCGTTCATTTTTCATCGAGTTATGAGTGTTTTTAGTTAAGCTGATCGCTCACCTTCCATCTGCTGCCATAGAGAGCAGAACGTCAGCTGTACAAAGCAAGATGGCCGCCGTGTAGGGACGCCGTAGAGTCCCACATAGGGCATCTAGTGATATATATGATATCTATGGGCATACCGATTATACCCGACGAGAGGGGTGAGTGCTCTGAGTCGTGTTTCTGTAAACTAGCTAGCGAGACCTAGCTTGTTTACCTGGCTACTGAGTATGGCTTTAAAAGAAAAGATAAGCACAAGCAAACAAACTGACAAAAAACTTGATCCAAAACAGAAAAAAGCAAAAAAGATTTCTAGAAAGATTTAGAAAATGGGACAAACTTATTTTAAAACATATTTTTTGCTTGCCTTTCCAGACTTTCATATTCTTTTTAAAAGTTTTTATGCTAACAGTAATTGCATCTTCCACTGTCTTTTTCTCCGTTTATATAAAACTTTGCGTGCAGCTCCATGCTTACATCACCCCTCCTCTCATAGTCTTTTTCTGCATATGTATGTGTGTGTATGTGTGTGTGTGTGTGTGAGAATGAAAGCAATAACAGCGGCGGAGCTGTAAGTAAATAATGAGGAGTAATCAAAGTTAATGGAACCCAATGGGAGACGCAGCTTCTGCATGTGGCAATAATCTCATTTAGAAAGAGAGGCAGATTTAATGGATAATTGGGGCCTAAGTACTCACTGATTCCCCTGCTAACTAACCAACTAACTAACTAACTGAGCTGCTGATGCTCGTTTTGTTCACAGATAGAAACAAACAAAGGAGGATTTGATGCACTCGCTCATCTTGGCTTGCATCTTTGAAATTTAAATTTGTATTTTTTCATTACTTTTTTTTTATTCTCTCATAACTTCTGGTTTTTATTCCTTTATTTTAGTTAATTCCATTGATTCCTTATCAGCATTCCCCTTCTCATTATCTGACTTTACATTTGTTCTTTTCCTTCTTTCCTTTAAGTCCCCATCCTTTGTCATTTTGTGTCCAGTCCTTTTTAAACACAATCTTTACCATCTTCTCATCATTTCCCCCTTTATTTTACTCCTCTAAACTCTTTTCTCTCCTACTTTTCCATGTAGTCTTTTTTCTGTCTAACTTTTCCCCGTCAACCCGTCTCTTTCCTCTCTTCCCCCGTGTATGTGTGTCTATGACAATGAGATGTAGACATGTTCATGAGCGTATTGTGTGTAATGGAGTTAATGAAGGATACTGTCAGTTGCACAGCAGGGCAGCCCTCGCTTTTGGGAAAGCCCTGCATGCTTTGCTCCACCTAAGTGTACGAATCTGCACATTTTTATGAGACAAGGCCCCCCGATTCAGGGATGTTCAGATGCCATTATGCGTGCTCTGCTCTCCTCAGTGGTCATGCACTTGAGTCCTTAACCTGCAATTTGATAAAAGAGTCAAATCATTTACACAGAGTGATGGCTGGACTGCTGCCAAAAAAAATCCTTACATTTTTTTATCACAATTCTTTTCTCATGCTGGTCTCCTACTATCACATTTTCTTGATTTAATTCTGTTTTTTTCTAAAGTTATCGCTCTTCTTCGTATTGTTTATTGGCCCGAATCTCAAATGAACAGTATTGAACGATGATCTAAATACAGACGGAAATTAGCTAGAGAAATAATTAACAAACAGATAAAACATAAACCATCTGATTTCCCAACTGTGTCTTTCATCTGTTTATTCAAGTCTATAATCTTTTGTTTCTCACCATATTTGCATCATTTATTTTTTTGGTGTCCACACTTCTTGTTTTTTTTTTATTATGGGAAACATCACTCCATTACACTACTGACTGGTGAATTAGTGTTCCTGCTAATAAAAAAGAGTTGATCTTCTGGGGCCAAATTTATAAATTATGCAAACATAAAAATGCTCAAAAAGCACATGTACCATTTTTTCCACAAATAAGTGCAATCACGAAGAAAGGACGTGTGTTGAGGTGAGTCAGACAATCTTCAGACCACAAAGAAGCAAGTGATGGAAGCAATACAAGTCCATATCAAAGCAGAAATGGATAAAAGAAAGGAATATTCCAAAATATATATTGGCTTTATGTTTATTTTCTGGAATATGCATTTATATTTTTATGTTTTGGTACCATAAATGTTGCTACATTTTTCTATCATTGATGAAAAACGTTGTACACACGTTGTACTTAGCACAGTTGCCTTGCAGGTTTGATTGGCACATGGTCATAGATTTGACATAGATGGAGGTAACATGTCCTCACCAAAACCCAGAGATCACTGAACTGTCCCCACAAATTCAATCCAAGGGTGCAGAAATAGCGCTGCATCCCTTTTACGCTTACGGTACCTGCCCTGGGTCTGGATCAGGACTGGCCATAGGGCATTTTCCCGATGATGGTAACTTTGGGCTGGTCCGAACCAAGACCAGGACAGATCGCTTTAATCTGCACTTACAGTTTTGATGAACACTCGGACATCCCCATCCCACTGCATGTGTCCCATCCTGGTCCCCACTAATGTCAAGAGCAACGCCATGCTTGGCATGTTCTTCCTGTGCATGCATAAAGTATATATAAATAAAGTATTTTGTTTTTTCCCCCACAGTCCCAAAACATGCTTGTTTGGTTAAAGGTTGACTTCAAATTGGCCCTCGATGTATGTGTGTGTTTGTCTCTCTGTGAACATGTAATGAACTAGTAAACTGTCAGTATCTGCTGGAGAGGGACACTGACCCTAAACAGGCATATAGGAGTTTAGAGAATGAATGGATGGATGTTTAATTGGCTCATGTGCTAAGTTTCCAATAGTTTTAGGAACACAAAGCTGGAGGAGTTTAACCCATGCAGACAGGACAGGGTGCTGGCCCACTCGTTTTTCCCCCATCCTGATTTTTTATTATTTTTTTGCTTCTTTATGTATAATTTAATCCTATTTTCTTGTTATAGTAGTTTTTCTTGCTCTGAAATGTGTTTATTGCATATTTTTTGTACATTTCATGTGTTTTGTGTTCATTTGTATGTCTGTTAGCAATATATTCCATCAACTTAAGCCATTTTATGCTAACTATTTTGGATGTACATCTAAAATTAACCCTAGAAACAATCTATAGAATACTGTAATAAATAGTAAATGCAAAAGCTAAAAGTCTGTCAGTTTTACAGATGCCAATGACTCTATTCTACCACATGAAATTTTAACAACATGTTCTGCGTGATAAAAGAGACCTTTCAAAATGACATGAGACATGAAACATGACATGAAACAACTCAGTCAAACACATGTACTAAACCCTTTCATTCTGTTCAGCATTTTGTATTCAGAATCTAACTACTGAGACCAAAGAATAAATGCATTTTCTTTTAGCATCAATAAATGTCAAAGTTCTACTTTGCTTTTCCTTTCTTGGTTGCATTTTATTAGATACATTCTTGTTTTTAAATAGCTTTACCTGAGGGATGCTTGCACCAATTACAAAATGGGAACAAATAATAAAAGTATCATTTCACAGTTAAGATTCATCAAACCTGACAACATGTATAAACACTTCTAGCTGAGAAAGTGCAGCGTTTTATGCATCTGGCGCCTGCTCTTGTTGGTAATTATACCTACATCTCCAGCAGCATTAATGCCTTGTTTCTGACCGCAGAGACTCATTACTGTAACGAGTTCTTCTTCTCTGACTGACTGCAGAGTTCTGCTGCACTGTTGCTCATCAAGCAGAGTATTTTCTCCTGAGCGCTAAAAGGACACTCAGTTCAGGTCACACATTTAAGTGCAATTTGCAAAGCCTTCCACGGCTACATTTAATATCTTTAAGTATGGTTATGCCTCTGTGATTATATGGTGCATAAAACAGCGTCTGTGGCTGTTGGTGTGTATGTGAGGATGGCTTAAAGCGACTCAGCAGGCCAAAGCCAGACTTTAAGAGATGTATTTAATCTGAAGATATTAGACGCAGGTTATTTTTACTTACCATCACTCGGTATTAAAAAACACAGTTACAGTTATTGTGTGGTCAGGAGGTAGTTATGCTTATGGAGGGGGGAGGACCTTGGGAAAGCAGGAAGGAGATTACAAAGGCTCTTTAATCAAGGAGTGCACAAACACACAGTCGATACAAAAGACACTTTAAAGTCCCTCAATACTTTTAGGAAACACAAAGTTACACATTAAGATACTTTCCCACTTGTGCAAAGTACTTCCTATCAGGAGCATCCTTTACAGACACATGAAGATGCTCCAAAGGCATTCCTGGCCTCAGGAGGAGGAGGATGCTCAGCCTACCATTACATAAATGAGCAGGATAAGATGCTTAAACATTATTTACACCCAGGACAGGACGAGAGGGGATTAAGATCGACCCCAGCCTTCCTCTCCTCCCTTTGTTTCTCCATGTTTAATCTACATCACTTTGTTTTCCTTCCCCCCTTTCCCCAATAAACAGTTTGTTTCAGTTTTTTAGGTTTCTGCAAAAAAAAAAAAAAAGCAATAGAAGAGAACAATAGAACAGCGCTGCACAGTTGGAGTAGTGCTGATCGAGTCTCCCAACAGAGTGAGTCAGAGAGTAAATCGACCTCTGCATCAGAGTGCTAACTGGAGCAACCAGTCATCTTGTCAGAAGTCCTGATTGGCTCATTTAAATACCGCTCAGGTGTAATTGGATGGCAAATTAAACTGTCATTATTGGACAGGCTAAGAGGGAAAAAAAACTACAGAGGAGTGACAGGACAAAATGGCTGCTAGTCTCTCATGGGGAAATGTTGGGAAATAAGGGGACACGGACACATGCACACAAAGAAACACATTCTGAGACCGTATTCTACAGGTTATGTAGGGTGACACTAGCAAACAAGTTTGATAAAGATTATCTAATGGATAAATTATTTGCTTACTTGTACAGCTTCAGCTTATACTCACTGTGCTTTGTTGAAATGTTTATTAGGAATTGTGCTGAAAGTTAAGCCATTGTTAAAACTTTTCACTTTTAGTGACATAAAGCTAACTTGAGAGAAAGGAGGATTCATAGTTTTTACATCAGGGCTTGCAGAAAAAGCCCACCTGAAGGCAACAATTTTTAATTTAAAGTGTCTTGGAGTTCACATGCATCACTAGGAACTGCGCACATTGCTGCGCGCGTCTTGTAGATGCTGCAAATGTGTGTGTCTACTAGCTTCAGAGGCCATATGAGCACTCATTCGCTGCACTGCAACAGGATGTAAAGCTTGTCAGATTGCGGGCTGCACCATTGGGACTGCAAAAGCGCTGGTCTGCAAAGGCGTGTTCAGGCAGTAGGTTCTGGTATGCATGCATGATATTTGGTTCTCATGCGGACTGGTGGACTAGTTATGTGCACCCTTGTTTATAATCATGCTAGCAGCATATTGGGGTCTGGGTAAAGCTTGAGGCATGGTGGCATGAAGTGGGTCCCATTTGCACCACCTTGGCTTGGTTTTTGAGAATTTAAAGCAGGAATGGCATCATGACATCAGCGTTGTGTTAGCATGGTATATATTCTAAAGTGCTGTTGGATTCTATAAGGGTTCCTGGGAAGTGTGTCAGTATACGGACAACTGGTGAACATGGAAGTATCATCATGGGAACAATGCTGGTGCATAGAGCATGATGAGGTTGCAGGAAAGCATCTCTAGGACTCCAAAAATGATAGGGAAAACCCATTATGTGATTAAGACCCTAAAATAAAACTTGCCTTCACACTGAAAACTCAACTGTTTTCTATATTTAGCACAATTTAGAAAGAAAGTCCACTTTTGATAGATCCTGGTGGTTTTCTGACCATCGCTGACTGCTGTGCATATTCTGAATATTTAAAAAAATATGTGTTGTAACTCATCTTCCATTTAAATATTTTTTTCTTGGGATGACGTATGAGCAGTCAGTGTCCTACCTGAAGCAGACAATATTTAGAGTGTTTTAAGTGCAGAGAAGCAGGAAGGGAAGGACCAGATAAGTTGATTATGATCAAAAATGGAGAAAAGCAACTTTTTTGTCAACTAAAACCTTAAAAATGATTTAAACAAAAATATATAAAGCAATATACTGCTAGACTTTAGTGTGTTAATTGAAAGATGTGTATGCTGATCCAACAGCCTACGATTTATTTTAAACTACATTTGTTGACACAAACAAACACAATTAAAGTCATTTAAAAACATACCAAATGTGTTTTTCTGTCCCACTTGAACTAATACTATTTTTAATTTAACAGGCTTATGTGGAAAATCTTGTTTCTGTCAGAACTTTAACAGCAAAACGGACTCAAGAAAGTTCATTTACAGCAAAATCTTTATAGGTTCTATCTAATAAAACAACAAACAAACTATGATCCATCCATCTAGTCTCTTTTCAGTTCGACTATCTTTTATCTTGAATTGTGTCCAATATTTCTGCCTCACCACTTGTAATAAAACTGATGGATGGAAAGTGACCTGAGCTTCTCCAGGTGAACCCTGACCTCCCGAAGCATGTGCACGTGTGTGCGTTTGTCTGTGTGACAGCAGCCCATCTGTGTGGCCTGTTAAGAGCCCCTTTCTGTCTTTGCCCTCTTTTTCTGACCCACATCCTCAGCGGTCAACACTCAGAGCACTCAGACCCTGGGGGATTGTATCTTTGTATGTGTGTGTATGTGTGTGTTTATGAGTGTCAGCGCATGTCGGGGTGAGTCTTAGGAGGGTAAACACACAAAAACTATACACACAGAGTTCTTCATGATCTCATCAATGGGTGGTGAATACAGTATTAACGATGGCTGGGCGGCCCCTGGCCACTACTTACTGAATCAGATATGTGACATTTGATATGGGTTCAATTTGAAATCCATTTGTAATGCAATATAGCAGCATGCTTCATGTGGAGGTCAAGACCCAAAGTTGGGTTATTGAGAGATCATAATTATGTCCTCAAAGAACCCTTTTATGCTTTAGAAAAGATATTGACCTAAAAAGAGCTGCATTTTGTCATTAAATACCCTGATATTGCTTTGGCAGTTGTAATTATTCTGTATGTTTTCTTATTTTTGCTTTAGAAGAATAATTTCTAAAAGGTATTTTTTGTTAGTCATGTAATTGATTACTGAATCGATCATTTAGCTCTGTGTTAAATAGACTAATATTTAAAATGTCAACACTTTGGAAGCATTAAAGGCAAATACTGGTTCTGACATTTTCTTTTTCTGAAACGCTGTCCCCTGGCCAACACACACACACACACACACACACACACACACACACACACACACACACACACACACACACACACACACACACACACACACACACACACACACAACATCCAACTTTGCTGCCACAATCCATTAAAAGAACACAAACAAAACGAAGTTTGGACTTGTTTGACTTTTTTTTAAAATTAGGCTATAATTTTATTTCAACAGACTCCATGTTTTTGGTGTGGTGATGAGCCACATACAGCCTGCTTTTAGCACCACTGATAAACTTTCAGGCAGCCTCGCTCCACTCATGCAGTAAGTGTGCACTTTGTTACTAATGAGGATAAACAAAGTTTCCTCTACGTTTGTAAGACGACTTCTGTCATTCGACTAAAGCCTGGTCCCACACAAGGAGTGAGCGCTGGACCGTGGTAGCGTGGTAGTCTGAGGCGAGTTTACTAGTCCCCCTGGGAGCGGAGCGCCGTTGAACGCAGCTAGCAAAATCACGCGATAGTCACAATATCTCGCGGGAACTGAGACCAGGAAGTATGAAGCCCATCTGTCAGATCAAAACTACTGTTGTGTTTTGTGGGATTATCTTTTAATTCTTCAACAATGGGTAAGTGAGCTATTTATTGGAATAGTCTGTTTCTAAAATCTCTATTATATAAATATTCCACAATGAAACGCTCCTCGTCCATGTACTGGTGGTTGTTTATATTTGTCAAACTAGTGGCGGTTCAGTGTATTGTCATAATTTCTGCACCATAAAGTCCTCCAGAATGTCGTGACACACGCGCCACAGCTGACAAAAAAGAACCGTCGCCAATATTTAGCGCCACGGCGGAGACCTGCGCATCTGGGACACGACGTGGCGGATAGGGGGACTACTTTATCGGGTTACAATGGTTTCTTCTCAAATTCACGGCTCGCGCACTACACAGAGCGGCGCTCACGTCTTGTGTGGGACCCAGGCTTAAGGTTTAAAATGTGTTTGAAGTAAAACATTCTCAGTTTTTTCTAAATAAAAATAGATTTGTAAATTTGAGTAGATGAACTCAGGTTCAAGGTGAACTTTCTTCTGATAGAGTACCAGCTCTGACAAGTTAGACTTTCCTCTGATACAGCTTTTCAGTTCAGAAAAGTTGTACCCTCCTCCAATACAGCATCCCAGTGATAAACTGCCTCTAACACAGTGTTCCAGTTTTATCAAGACTGGTGTATTTGTGTATACCAATAAGCCCTGGACAAATGTAAAAATATGTTCTTTTACTATACAAGAAAAACTTTTCTGCTCCTGTAATGACCATTTCCTGACTGATCTGTTCAAAAAATATTTTGTAATAAATTGTATTAAAGCAAGATCTGTCTTCCTGGATCCCTCACTACTTCTGCCATAAGGTGCCACCAATACAAAATAAAAACTTTAGACCTTTTGTTCATCTTACTACCGTAGATTATATTTCTGAAGAGAGGACAGATTGTCTTTTCTCATTCAATCTTATATTGAATATGGCATTATAATGGTCAACTGTATTCTGCTAATGACATGGTTCGGTGAACCATCTGTCTGGGGACTAAAAAGACAGCAGAGAGAACGGCTGTCAGAGGTGATACACACACTAACACACCCTCAGAGTGTGCAGAGACACATGAAAGTCTCAGACAAGCACACTGGGTGCCATTAAATGCCGCTTAGGGTGGAGAACCTTTACTTGGTGTGTGTCTATGTGTGAGTGTTTGAGGGTGTGTCTTGATGTACAGAGCTCAGACAAATGGATTCAATCCCTCGACAAACTGCACGCGAGTCTCAAAGCCCCATGCCCCTGTTGTGACATCATCTATGAATGTCATAATTGAGGGTCGGTAAATTGCCGCTTTTCCCCGCTCAGCGTCGCCCCATGTGTCAATACTGAGGTTCAAGGTGACGGAGTGGATCAATACGCAGAGACAGGAGCCATCCGCTGAATTTACAGCCCAGTAACAAGAGAGCCATGAAACAACGCTGCAGTAGCCTTCAGCAAGCTGCTGGACGGCACTGCAGCGCTGCCGGCTAGAAATTGTCAAACATGCACACTGTTGGTCCTCTGAGGACTTTTGTGTGCTATTGTTGATTTGGGGGGGGTAATTTTTGTTTGAGTTTTGTATCAGTCATGATTGCCTGTATGTTTTTATGTGTGTTTGCAGGAGAGAAAGTGACATTATCAGTAGAAGATGTCACAGTAGATAAAAACTTTCACTACATCTGTCAGTTCAGTTGTGAACTGGTGAATGTTCACTTTAAAGACAATGTTTTTCCACAGTTGTATATATTTTATGTCTGTAAACTCATTAATAAAATTGAAATGCATAAATGGTGGATGCTTTCAGAGTCCGTTATGTATTTGGTTTTCTATGTTGTGCTTGGACATGCATTCACGCACATGATTGTACACATATATGCATCTATCACAGCAGCTACAGTGTCCAGCAGGCATGGATGTCAAAATGATAATAGTTGAGCTGTGAAGGTGACAATTCCTGCCGTGTGTATGTGTGTGTTTGTGTTTCTGGTGATGGATTAGCTTCATTTCCAGTCGTCTGTTGTGAGTGAGTGAGAGTCTGGATGCTCGGACCAAAGCAGCAGGACGTAGTGTGTAAGTGTGTGTGTGGCTGCTGGACCATATGTTTTGGAGTCTGTCACACTCAGTCTATTTGTATGGTTCCTTAACTCTGTGTGTGCGTCTCTGTAAGTGTGTGTTGTTTGGCGTGACAGTGGCTGAGTTATGGGTCCAGTACAGCGTGTAGTACAGCGGACAGATGCGGGGTTTCTATCGCCGGGGGCAACAATGAGGAGTGTGTACAATCAAACGTGTGTTGACAGACGCGATGGACATCACACAGTTATGATGACCCCAATGTGCTGCAGGTGACACCCTGCTGCCAACAAACTGAAGTAATGGTTGCCGTTCACTGTTTTCACCTACTGTGCTTAAAAAAAGGATAAACATCCAACAAAGTAACTATCTATATAAAATCGTTACACGGACATGCATAACACTACTTTAATTTTTTCATTTATTTTCAACTTATCTATTGATATTCGGGTGATTAAAGAATTTCAATCTATTGCAATTTGAGTAACTTTTACATATACTTAACACAATTTTGGGGTAAAAATCTAAGTTTAAGCTTTGAATTGGTAGGACTTGTATTAGTCAGGTAAATCAAATCCAAAAAATCTCCAGGAAGAAAAAAAAATTAAAAACAGATTCCTACAAAATGACCTTTATTGGAACTAGTAGTGGGCCGTATGAGGATACTATTACAGATCAAACAAGAGCTGGTTTCACCCGGACCATTTTAGGTGTGACACACACTAAGACTGATCACTTTAGTGTGTGCTCATTAAAGTAAGTAATGCTAAAGACAAGTTTACTTTATGATCATCTCCGGTTTTGTTCTGTTAACATGACTTTACCATGAGTTGGCCAAATAAATGTAATTTCTAGAAACTCAAACATGCACACACTAAGAAAATGTACATGTTTGGCCCTGTGAAGAAAAACACTCCACAGTGCCCCCTAAAGAGCAGCGCCTGTGCTGTGTTTTGCTTTAAACTTTGGCACATTTATAGAACTGACCGAGGCACACAAAAAGTTTCTCAGAGGTTTGGCCTAAACCCAACAGGAAGTGGAACATTTTAGATCAAATACATCTTTTTTTTTTTGCAATTTACACCCTTTATTTGGTTCTGTTTGTAGAATACAGACTCACACACACATGTATCCACATGCAAACTCATTCCTGCTAGCAGAAATTACACTGTTCAATGAATGACAAAAAAGGGAAAAAACTATTCATATGTGTCTGTTTAAGGTTACATTTGTAAGTTTGTTTTTACATGTTTTGTTGCTGCAATTTTGTTGCTGCAACACCATATTTTCTTGCAAGGTATTAATGACGGACATATCTATTTTTATGCAGTCACATATAAACTTGTACCAAAAACAACCCACTGTATTGGATGGATTAGGATTTTCTGGCCTCCCATTTCAGTGTCATGTTGTTAGGAGGGAAAAAAAACCACTATACATATAAAGTTGCAAAAACTGATTAAATCTAATCAAAAATATTATTTGGTCAAAATTCTGTAAATTTGTTTCCCCTTCTTTTATCACTACTGTACTATACTGTGTGGTTGCATTGTGCAGTAACATGCAAAATAGTAAAAAAAAAAAAAAAAAAACTACAGTTAAAATGACTGATAATCATAGTGAAAATGAGAATGTGATTCACTGTAAAAAATATTTAAATGATATTTTTGCCATATTGCCCACCCCCAAACTAGAATGGTAAAAGTACCACCTTGCACTAGTCCTCGATGGACGGTAAGGTAATACATTTATTGACGTCCATTTTTCTTCTGTAAATTTAAATAAACCAAAGTGACCGTTTTCACCCAAATTTCCAAGATCTCCATTATTAACTTTGTTAAAATAGTCTTAAAATGTGAACATTTCAAATGCAAACTCAAGTTTTTATGAGTGGACAACGAGCAGATTGATACTACAACTGTGTGTTTGTGTGTGTAAAAGTTTATATGTGGGGTTTCTGTGTCTATTGTTTTAGTCCCTCTTGTGAGTCCAAAACAAGGTAAACGTATAATAATAACATCTTCAGAATGTATCTCCCCATCTTCCTCCCTTGAGCCAAACAACCTACACCACACACACACTTCTTCCACACCTCCCCACTGCCTCCTCCTCCTCCTCCCGGCGGTGCGGGGAGCGTCCGGGTGTGAAATGTAAAAGGGAGAACGCTGTCGTTCAAACTGTCCCAACCACCAGTATCACCCACGCTCTCCCTCCCTCACGCTCCTGCTTTCTTTCGGCGACTCTTCCTCCTCCTCTGTCACAGTCTTCCCATCGCTCCCTCTTGCCTCCTCCCTCCCCCCCTCATCCCAACTCCCTCTCAGGTGGGCTCAGCGCTGCAGGTTGCAGGTGTGCAGGACCCCTCAGCCAATGAAAAATGAGTCCCTTTTCACACTGTGACTTTGATGAACTTCACTGTACGTCAGCCTATCACTCTTCTCCATTTGGCTTCCCCTGGAAAAACCGCCCTGTGACACACACACACACACACACACACAGCGTGCACACACAGAAGTGGTGAACGCTCTGGACCAAATATTTGTCTTGTTGAAGGAAGATGCTTCGCTCGGGTAAATACACGGTCAAGAGGGCCTTTTTGTCTTTGTGTGTATGTGCGTCTGTGTTCACATGATGGGGAGCATGTTTGAGAAAACATTTAGACGTCTGTCAGAAAGTGATTTGACTTTGTTAAAAAGTTTGCATTTTGAAAATTTTATTAAACCAAAACATGTATTTCTTCCAGATTTGATTAATAAACAGTGAAATAATTTGTACAGTTGCTGGAATTACAAACATTTCACCCTACTTTAGATCAAAAACACACCATTTTACTGCAGAAAACACTTTTGAATGTGAAATACTTCCTGAAGTGAGTGTGGCTCACTCGTGCATCTGATGTGAGCAGCCATAATATTGAGTCAGGGGTCTAATCCCTCCCAGTTGGTCCCTAATCCGGTTCTAATCCCTTTAAAACTCTCCATCCGCCTCTGAGGACTTCAGAATGGTTAATTCTTGTCAAGTTACACACCAGAAAAAAACCCACAGACTCAATCACACGTGCCGTTTGTGTTAGATGCTGTTATTCTTAGTGAGTGAAAAAAGATTTTCCATATTGAGTAAATGAAGTCATGTTGATGGCTTGTCACAGCAGTTAGTTATTTTTCTATCAACCACCTGTGTCAGTTAATGAAATAATGAGGTGTGTGGGTGTGACAACTTTATAACGAGCAATTACATTGGCTTTATGTGGGCAGAATCAAAACTCTTTGCCAAACTCTTGAATGTTTAAAAAAAAAAAATCATTGCTTCCAAAAGTAAGACTGAATATTAGAAAAACAAAAAATTGTTTGTTTATGGTTGAAGGTAAAATATTAAGTAAAAATTTGTTAATTATGAGAAACAAAACCAAAACAAGCACTGATGCAAAGCCCTGCAATACCCACAATGCCTTGTGTTGGCCAATACTTCATGTTATTTGGAGTCAACCAAAGGAGAGTTTAAAAAAACATTTTGGAAATGTCTTTAAAAGTCAGGTTGTTGTTTGTTTTTTACACCAAAAGCATTGTTTATGTGTGGACAGAATCTGCAAATGGATAAATAAACCGTAGCTTATATAAATATAAGGACAGGTGTAAAAGGGGCCTGAGTCTCTTGCCTTTTTTCCCCTGAACATTTTTAATGTCAATATTGTCTTTTTTCCTCAGTGTTTCTTCTTTTTCCCCAATATATCGATTTCTATTTTAACATTTTAACTTTTATTTCAACACTTCATTGTTTTTCTGAACATTTCAACAATAATCTCGACAGTTTGTTTTTTCTCTCATTTTGCATAAAAAAACCCTGCAAACAAATAACTGTCTTTTCATTTTAGAGTTGTCATAATGATTGAATTAATGCATATGATTTTAGAAACCTATGAGAATAAAGATGTTCACTTAAATCTACACTCTAAAAAGTATCATTTACTTAAATTTTTTGGTGTAACATTTTTACACTCAAGAATTTTGAGTAGATTGGAGACAATTATATTAAGTAAAAGCCAACTTTATCAATATAATTGTCTCCAATCTAATCAAAATTCTTGAGTGTAAAAATGTTACACCAAAAAATTTAAGTAAATGACGGTTTTACTTTTTAGAGTGTAAGAATCAGTGATTTAAAATGACTTTTTATGAAAACATCTTAATCTAATCTGTGTTTGCAGTAAACAGACAAATATAAACTGTCCATATAGTTTTAAGTGTGACAGAACACAAACTGATTTGATGAAATTATAATGCAGCTTTAATTTCTTTAATGCAACACAAGATACTTTTTCCTTTGCAAAATTTTCTGCACATATTTATGAGATGCAAAAACAATGTACTCACTTTCATTACACAAACACTCAAACACCCTTTAATCCTCTTGCCCCCTCCTCCTCCTCCTCCTCCTCTTCTTCTTCCCAAACAGACAAATGCATTACACAAATGAAAAACATGTGAGAGGCTGGAGGAGAGGCAGGGAGATGAGGGGGAGGGAGGGAAGTGAGATTTTATTTAAGTGTTCTTGTAAGCCATCTAAGATATTAATGTTGCAAAGCTACTTATCAATATTTAAGAACATAAAAGGAGTGTGAGGGTGGGGTGTGGAGCTCTGTGTGTGTAGAGAGGGCAAACCAGGAGGGACGTGCACGCTCGAGGTGTGTGTGTGTGTTTGTTTGCCAGAACCATAACCAGCAACAATCAGATACGAGATGAGGTCTCTCTGGCAGTTAGAGAAGAGGAATTGCTCGGTCTCCATCCCACTAAAAGCTTTCCCACACAAAATGCGCGCGCACACACAAACACACACAAACACAAAGTGAGTTCTGTTTAAGTGATGGGCAGGATGGTAAATACAACTGCTAATGCCCCATAACCACAACATCCTTATTTTATGTTGTGGTTAAAATGTGGTGATTTATGTCTAAGTATGTTATAAATGTAGATGTAAACCTTTATGCATGTTGAGGATTATGCAGGTGGATTTTAACACTCTTCATTTGTGATGTGTTTGAAAATGCATGTTGTCAAAAAACAATTTTCATTTTTTTAAAAAGAGAGCAATGATCTTATTCTACACTCTAAAAAATATCCTGGGTCAACTTAAATAAATTAAGGTAAAAGTTTGCATATTTGGATATTTTTAAGTTATCTCAACTCTGCTAGTACTGTGATCTACTTAATTTATTTTAGTCTTTTCATCCATTACACACATATATTTTTTAGGCAAAGCTTTTGGAAATAGGTTTGATTTTTTTTAAGGTTATTCCAATGCATTTGTTTTGCTTAAATTCTACTTTTAAAAAACTCCATGCAAATTGTTATGTAACTTTTTTCCAGTGTAACTTTTTACCTCAGTTGAAGAAAAAGCCATAATTTTAGTTTTGTCCCTACGTTGTTTATTTTGAAGCAAATGGGGAAAAAAATAGTCAAAAATTTTTAATCGTACACAAAATTTGAGTGAAAAACTAATGCAGAAATAGTGTAAAATTAGAAAAACTTTATACTACTGCTTATAATTATTTTAAAATCTTGTCACATAAGTTCATAAGACTGGACTTGCAAAACTAACAACACAGTTAAACTATTTGCATCTCACTTGTAGCAGATCCAGATGAAGGATGGTAAACTAGGCTTCTACAACTTCACCTCCTTTTACCAATAATAGGTTCAATATGGGTCAGATGATTCAGGAGGAATGAATGATGAAAATCCTAAATGGTTTGGATAAATGACAATATGAGTGTTAGCTTTTTCTTTGCAAAAATTTGGAAAAAGAAGAGAAAGTGTAGCAACGAAAATGTAAACAAAATAACGGACAATAAGCAAGTAAAGCACGCAGTCATATTCATATACAAAATAGAACTATCATTTGTTTTTATTCCTATGCCATTGTGTACAGAACAGCTTTGCAATGGACCTTTAAAGAGCGTTCTGAGGAAAAACATACGTAGTTGTAAAACGTTTAAACTTAGAATCACAATTTTTTACAAGGATGCTTTAATAATATTTAACATTAAACGTTTAATAAAGTCTAGTTCATCCCTTGAGTCTATAGGAGCTTTAATTCCCAGATGATTCATAGGTCAAAGTTCACAGACTTAACAAATACCGGTAATAAAGACAGTACTTTAAAATGTTTACTGGACTAAAAATATGAGAGAAGGCAATGAAAGTCTATAGAAAAACTATGGAAGTTCATCTAAGAGAACCTCTGTTTGGATGCCAAATTTAAAAAATGTGGGATAACTTGATTTCTGCTCATATTCATAAACATTCCATTAAAATATGTAAGAATATATTTACTTATAGAACTTTCATAGCACCAGTAAAGTAGTAATTGGACTTAATTTTATCACAAGTTGAGTTTTATCATTGAAATTTAGACATTTTTATTTCCCAAAACATGATTAAACATAAGGTGAAGGTTTATACTCTCTTTCCTTCTTGCCTATCTCCTTTTGTGTTCTACCCCAAACAGTGGAAATCATAAAGAGAGGGGCTGCAAGCATCAAAGAGCTGAAATTTTTGGGAAAGCCTGCAAAATTTAAATAAGTTAAATCAATTTACTTATAATAAAAAAATAATAGAAAAGAAGATCTGTCCACCAAAAAATAAAAGCTTTAGTGACAACACATTAGGAGGTGAAGGGGATGAGTTACCGCAGGTCTCTTGCATTACAAGTGACTCAGACACACACACACACACACACACACACACACACACAAAACTCACACACACTGACCTCTGGACAGTGTTTCGTCTTCCTGCGTCTCTCCATGTCATTTCTAGTGTTACACATCCAAAACACTTTCTGAACACAAACCACTAAATGATGGCTGCAGGGTGGAAGGGATGTGTGTGTGTGTGTGTGTGTGTAGGTGTGTGTGTGTGTGTGTGTGTGTGTGTGTGTGTGTGTGTGTGTGTGCGTGTGTAAGTTAGTTTGAGAATAACAGAAAACAAAAGGAGGAAGATTCTGTGTCTGTGTGTGATAACCTGAGGCGGGGCTAGATGGATGGACATTCTGACCTCCCTACAGGGGTACAGGTACGCTTATTTACACGGAGCACCCTTAGGTGTGTGTGTGCGCGCGCACGTAAATGTGTGTGTACGCTCACATATTTTACAAATCACATAATTTAACCTTTATTTTGGGGAAAACACAAAAATGATTATACTATACTCTGGTTATTTTGCCATATTTATACTACTACTACTACATAATGCTACTTTTGAGAGTATAAATGTGCCAGATTGTGCACCAGTGTATTTTTTAAAATAATGCTAGATCTGGTGTTTATTGTGTCTCTAGGACGTGTGGTACAGTTATAGTGTTCTAGCAAAACTTTTTGTCAAGTTTTGGTTAAAAATGTAGTTTTTGTGTAAAAGCCAAACTGCCCTGGCCTGAAGACGATCATCTTTGCAATTTTATTTTAATTTGTCCAGTAATTATGATCAAAACCTGCTCCTTCAGTATTTTAAGGCTGGTTCAGAGTACTAAATGTTGTATTTAATTATCCTGAAAGCAATTGATTTACGAGTTGCTTTTGGTTTATTATTTTTCTTGTGTTTTCAGACCTTTTGTCTTTGTTTTGTGCTGATCTTTGGAATGCTTTATGCTTAAGAAAAAAACAATCAATAAAGTTCAAATTTAAGTCTCTGTAAAATCCTTTTTTCCCCTCATTGACAACCAAATGCGTCTGTGAATTCATCTAAATCCCTGAAAATATCCGTCAACGCAGCAGCAGCCTCGCTTCAGCCTTAAAGTATGCTTGAATAACAACCCTGTCTGATTTTATGCCGTATCCGAGAGAATTTTTGCTCCACAGCCAAGGAATCACATTGATTTGCCTCTAAAAGGTGAATAAATTGTACATATGTTTTATGGAAACAAAAATCTATGCTGCTGTTTACTGTGCTTGCTGCTTCTGTAAATCAGAAGGTGATCAATGTGTGTATTGACTGATCCATTGCCTGGGTGTGAGTATATACCACTGTACTTTTATGTGTGTGTGCATGCAAAAAGATAGCCAAGTGGTCATGCATTGGTACAAAACATTCCGAATATCTAGTTTGCCTTTTTGCTTTTGGGGGCATTTATGTGTGCACATTTAGGTTTAATCCTCCAGGAGTTTGTGGTAAATCTGCTCAAACAGGTGCATGGAGTTATCCTTTTATTTGTGTGACGGTTTTCGTGTGTGTGTGTGTGTGTGTGTGTGTGTGTGTGTGTGTGTGTGTGTGTGTGTGTGTTTCCAGCCCTCCAGCAGGGTCATTTCTGTATTGACAACCTGCTTGTCCCTGTCACACAGAGAACATGAGTAGAAAGGCCATTCTCATTTAGCATTGTAAAGCGTCCACAGTGTCATAATGACCTCTAGCCATTTATAAATCATACTTTAACATGAGGGAGATGGACCTATAACCACTGACTGATTGCAGAATTGATCAGAATTACTCATTCATGAATCAGGAAGAAAAAAAATTGCAGCAATCTCAGTCGTTTTAAAAGGTGAGGTGTTCGCCTGGGAAATAAAAGTGGTTATGATACAGTAAAAGTTATGGTATTTATATTTTGGCTTTGTGCTTTTTAATTTATCCTGTGCATCTTGTATCTTTATTATATTTAGAGTCTGTCTCTCTTTCCATCTTCTCCTCTTTCCTTTCCTCATTTCAATCAACCACCTTATATTAATCTGCATAGGAACAATCAGCAGTTCATGTTTACTGATTCGCTCAATCAGGTATCAGTTTTCCCTCAGGGTTTAAAGTCCCCATTGGGAACCCTTCTTTATGTGTGTGTGTGTGAGTGTGTGTGTTAGACAAAAGGAGAAAAATCCCTGGGAGAGCCAAGCAGAACGTGTTGATCGATCCTCAGCAATTACCAGCCAATCGAAATGTGATTTATTTCCCAAGGAATTATTTCAATATGAACAGGGCTGGCCAGTTGATGGGTGTGGGTGTGTGTGTGTGTGTGTGTGTGTGTGTGTGTGTGTGTGTGTGTGTGTGTGTGTGTGTGTGTGTGTGTGTGTGTGTTGGCCAGGGGACAGCGTTTCAGAAAAAGAAAATGTCAGAACCAGTATTTGNGCATCTGAAGGGGAATCTTTCGTCAATAAACTACCACTTACGCTTCTATTCTTCTTCCTGTACCTCTTCATTCTCTCCATCCATCTCCCTCTGCATCCTTTGCCTATTTCCACTTTTGTTTTTTTATGAATCCCTCTTTCTCTTTACAACTTTCCTTTCTGCATGCATCTCTTTTTCATTCCTTCACCAATTCATTTTTTAATGATAATAATCCTTAATTCATCTTCAGTATGTCTCATCTTCATAATCGTCTTCCAAACTCGACTCATCTATTAGTCTTTTTGTTAATCTCACTTTTTTCCTTCACAACTCCCCCTCTTCCCGACCACTCCCCAGTGAGGCTATCATTCTGAAGCCTTGTCAATACAATCAGTCAACCAAACAAAAAGACCAACTGACCAATTGAGATATTTTTACTCTTAATCCCCCTCACCCCTCCCTAGCCTCCTCTCTTTTCTGCCTTTCCCCCCACCGCCTCCTCCTCTCCTCTCCTCGTCCCTTTTTGTTGCACTTAATTAAGTCGCCAAGTGGCTGTCAGGAATAATTTTTTGCTGCGGCGTGGGGCTGAGGGCCACGGCGGACTTGACATTTGATAATATTGCGTCTCCACGTTGATTGAAATTGATTTTACGGGGGAGAGAGGCCCGCTGCTTGCCACATTGTGATTGTTTGACAACTCTCAGCCAATCAGCCCCAAGGACAGCCCGTCGACCCCACCACCACCACCCTCCACATCTTTGGCGTGGCAACTCATATTCCAACGAGTGATGGCTGGCCTCCTGCTTGTGTGTGTGTGAGATAGGGAGTGTGTGTGTGTCACAACACCAAGAGTCGGACATGAAGTACCGTCGCAGGGTCATGCAACTGGCAGTCACAGTTTCCATAAATCAGCAAGGCAGTGCAGAGAGCACAAACTTGCATCCCTCTTTCTTCTTTTTGCAAGTTGCACAACTTCCTGCTCCTTCCCTTCTTGCTCGCTAATAGAGGGTATAATGTTAGATGCAAATGGCTGCTTTAATTGTTGCTTTATTAGTGCCGAGTGGGGGTGTTAACTAAAGAACATCATGATGAAATGCCATTCAAAAGCATGCTGCAGTCAGAATCAATCAGGGTAATTAATGACTAACAAATCAGTGTTTCCATGATGTTTACACTCAGTCTGTTCGGAGTCTCACTCAGACAGGAGCAGCGACGTCTCATGTATGGTCCCGCCTATCTTTTTATTAGTTGTTGTCCCAGGGCAAAACTTAATTGCTATTTTTGTTGTTGTAAAAAGATAAATTATTTTAGAGCACCCAGCCTAAAGAGCGCAGATGGGTAAAGCAGCGATTTAAATTATTTGGAAGTGTGCTTTTAATTAGTTTTGACCAATTTTGTTTTAAGTGTTATTTGATAAATTCTTTAGTGTTCAATTATAATTATATCTAACAGTGTCCTGCTTTTCTACTATTAATCTTTCGGGCACTTTTTTGTTATTATTTTTAACACATTTTAAAACTTTAATGAAAACTGCAGCACAGATAAGCAGAAGAGCATCATCACGCATCATCAAGCAGCATTATAAAGTTTTTAATGGGATTGTTTTGTTTTTGAGGGGTGGAGGAGGTGGGGCAGACTTTTCTTAATAAGGCTGATTTTACATTTGTTTCAACGCTGTACAAAACAAGTAAATATATTGAGCCATCAAAACTTAATATTTGGTTTTTATAGGAGGTTATAAAACTGCAGCTTTTAAAATATGAGTGAGAAACTTGTCAGGTTGGTGAACAGGTTCTAATATTTAGTACCTTATCAAGCTGTAATAATGATAAAAACTGGATTGCTTTAGGGAGCTTGTCATCTGTGTTTTGTTTCAAATAAAAAGCAAAAGGCTTAACTTCTCCTCCACACGTTAATCAGTAGCCCACTGGGCTGTGACTATAGGTTTAGAGGTAGCTGCTGGAGACACAAAACTGCACACTAAATTGATAAGTATGTCATTTTTTGAGAAGTTTTGTATAAAGGTGAGTCAAACTGAGTTTATGCAAGCAAGTTGCAACAGCTGTGTGGTTGTTATGCACATTTTTTTATTGCAATTTAATCACAAAATGTCTTAAATTTGTCTCAATTTGTTTGCAAATTTCTTTCATTTTATTATCAATTTCATCACCAACTCCTCTCAGAGTTGTCCCACTTTTCTCACACTTTGACATTCAGAAGGGTTTTTACAACAGGGTCATTCATTACAAAATAAAATGAATGACAAGGAAGTGTAGAGATTAACGTCAAAATGTCATGAAAAAGTTGACCAATTGATAAAAAGTTCAAAATATCTAGGGCTGGGTAAAAAAATTGATTTAATCGATATTGAATCGATTTCATATCAATTTTTCAGAATCGATTCATTAGGCCTGAGATCGATTTTTCCTTTTGACTGAAACTTGGCAGTTCTGTTTACAGTTTTATAACCATTTGGTTAATTCATGGGTACAGTCAAACTTTAACCTGCCCAATTTAAAAGTTTGCACTTTAAACCTGTTGTTCAAGATGATAGTAAAAAAAACTTTTATTTGTATTTTGGAACACAGTTGAGCCTTTTTAATTATTTAAGACCAGACTGAAGTGAATCGAATTTAATCGAATCGTGATTAATCGATTCAGAGCCTTATGAATCTAAATCAAATCGATGTGGGAAATTGGCCACAGCACTAAAATTATCATTTCCAAAATCAAGAAAAAAGTCAAAACAGTATTTTAAGAATAAAGTTGCTAATTTGAGATTAAAGGGGAATCAAAAATTAAACAAGCACTGGTGCAAAAGCCTACAATAAACACACTCCCTTTTTGGTAATTTATTCAGTAAAAACACTCCCATAACCCTCATAAAATCTCTTAACAAATGCAGTTGGACTCAGGAGCTCCTCCTCAGGCCATCAATCACCTCACCTTCTTTCTGGAATACCATTCTTTTTGTCAACACTTCATTTTTGTTACTTAACCCATATTTTCCTTTCTTCCAAGTAACAATAATACATCGCAGAACATGCTCAAATGTCAAGAAAATCAACAGCTATTCACTGGTGAGAATTGAGAAACTCCACAAATGTTCAAGACATTTTGGAAACTCCTTTGTAAATGCTGTTTGCAATTTGTAACCAATAATCAGTCCAATGAGAGTCTGGCTTCATAGATGAGTCTACCTAAAGCTCTCCAGAAACTTTTGCTCCAATTTAATTTGCCCTTTATGATTAAAAATGTATCTGATTGTGCTTGAAGGCAGTCATTCATTCAGTTGAATACCGTGGTGATGTAAAGATTATTGTTTGTATATTGAGATGAATTGTTATTACGACCATGTTTTGACCTCTAACTATTAAAAAATGTTAATTTAATATTTAAAATGTGTAATGTTTGCCGACTTTCCCATTTTACCAAGTTGGTTAATATAAACAGGTCTGTTTAATAATATAATAATTATAAAGATCATTTCTCCATACATGATTAAACCTGACACTGTGATCACAGAATTGTAAACAAATCCACTTAATGAGATAATTTAAAGGACAATTTCAGAGTTTGTCATTAGCTAATCATATACTTTAGAATATGTTCATTTCCATGTTAAGTATATACACACACACACACACCGACACACACAGGGTTGACAGAACTGGGCAATGAGCTGTCAGAACAGTTTCTCTGCATCACACAGGTCATTGCCTGATCTCTGTCTGTCTCTTTTTGTCTTTGTGTCTACCTTCTTTACTCTCTGTCTCCCCCCTTCTCTCCCCCCTCCCCAGCCTCTCCCCACTGTCTCATTAAACACAAAATACAATTAAGGAGTGTGTATCAATGTCAGACCCTTGCTATTAGCACCTCAACCTAAATGGCACTTGGCAGAGAAGTGAATCGCAGCTTCCTCCTGTGACTCCAACAATTAGAGGCCTCGCACATACGATCACTATCAGAGCACATTAACACCTAACTAACTTGACACATCTGAATACACAGTGCAGCTGTGGTGTTTAGATGTGCTAACCTGTGCATTTTGTTCATCTATATAAAACAAATGTACATATCTTCCTTTATTTACATGTTTTCAATTTGGGTTTTATGAATTTTAAACAAACTTCTATAACAAAATTAACATTCAAATGTTGTGTGCTCTGTATTGCATAATATTTGATCTCTTATTTGCACCACAACATTGTTAAAAATGTGAAAATTTTCTGTTAAAGTCACAGAGAACTGGTTACTTACAAAACTTTTGTAAAAAAAAAAAGTGCAAACAAATTGCAACATTTGCACGTCATCTGTACATATTTCTAGTTGCAATTTAGTCACAATTTGCCTTGATAATCTTTTGATTTGTTTACAATTTATTTAAATTTTACAGAACATTTTGCAACTGAAACAACTTTTTAAAAATCCCTGAAAATATCTCAGAATTTTTTTAAATCTCCAATCAGCAACAACTTTTGATAGCCAACCCCTCTCAAAGTTGTCTCTTTCTTGCACTTTCTGACTCATGGAACTAAAATGAGACGGGTTCCAGACTCACGTAATGACGGTGATGATTTGGGAGGGTCCATTTCTTTCAGATTTTTGGAGAGTAAAATCCTGCCACTCACTAAAGGGAATAGAGAATCTTTGCAAATGTTTAGAGACCATTTGAAAACCTCATAAATGCTATTCTCAAATTGTCAAGAACATTCAAAGTGTGATTTTGGCTTATGTCACAAAGCTGGTAACTATATTTGGACAGCATTTTTCAAGGGACTTTTCAAAACCTTTCAAAACATTTGCAGGAGTTCTCAATTTCCTGGGGTGAGTCTCGAGGCCTTGCCCTTGTGCTGCAGGGACTTTGAACATGTTAAAAAAAAATTTGTCACAGAGTCATCATGTTTCTAAAACTCATCCCAAACCCAATTTAGTTTCTGTGAGTCAGAAAACGCAAGTTTGCGAGACAGCTTTGGGAGTGGGTGGCAATCAAATTTTTTCTATAAAAGATTGTAAATTCAGACATGTAGGAGACACTTGGTGACTAAATTAAATCAAAAGAATTTGCACAATATTCTCACAAAAATTAGAGAAAATTAGCAAAAAATATTACAGATGAGTTAGAAGTACAAAAAGTGATGGACAACTTTGGTTGATACTGGTAACCAAACAGTCCAAACATTATTAGAAATTGCTAACAAATTGGGACATAATAAAGACACATTGTGCCTAAATTACAAGAAGACACTTGGTATGACAGTAGCACTTTGTGTATATGTTGCATGCATTACTTGACCCACACTGTAAAAAGAAAACCGGGGTCTGACTTTAAAAAATTGAAGTAATCGGTCACAAGTAATTAAATTAAGTTATTTTAAAGTTAATTTATTAAGTTTGTTCAAAGTAAACTTAAAAAGATTAACTTGGATAAACCTAATTAAATTACTTGTGACCGATTACTTCAATTTTTTAAAGTTACTCTTTTTTTTAGGTTAAACCAATGTTTTCTTTTTTTCAGTGCAGCAGTGTATAAAACCTCTTGCAAAAGTGTTGCATTTACCAGTCAAATGTGATTCCAGCTGCAAATTTGAAACTAATTTACTAACACAAACAGTTGCAGCCCTGTGAGAGACTGTCCCAACGTCTTCATCACCTACAGGCTTATTTAATAAGGCCCCTTCTGTTAGTTCACTTTTGTCTTGTGACTTTTTAAAATTATAATAAAATTAAGGACAAACAATTAAATGCTCTCTTCATCTCAAATTTTCTAAAAGTAAGAAAATGAGGCCAAGATTTGAAAAAATCTGCTGTGCAGGATAGTTGAGTATAATAGCTGCTGTAATTTTTATGCATAGATTTACTCTCTAAAATACATGCGCACACACACACACACACACACACATCTGACAGAGCAGCAGTAAATATCTGAGATCTAAATCCTCTTCACAACATCGCCTAATTACTCCCAACAACATGGTAGCTGATTAACTTGTAATTGCTGCTCTGAATGTAGCCTGTCCCTCTCTCCTCGTTAGGGTTATTACTGACTATAATTACCGCTAATGTGCAGAGTTTAACACACCATTCTCACAAATCTTTACAAGAACGCAGACATTCATGCAGTGGGAGGCTTCGACGTAAACACCTGAACACACACATTCTCACAAACTTGCGGACGCACCTCACCAGGACGATACTTAGCTTCTTGGAAACTGTGACCGTAGCACAAAGCAATAACAGTGAAATTTAGGCAACCAAATTCATTTTCGCTATGTTGCCTCATTTAACCAATGCTGTTCACAGCAGCCAAACAGTGTAATGGTCTTCATATGTCACTTTGAGTCTCACTGGTGTCCTTTAAACATCATCAGACACTAAGATCTGAATCCTTTAGGTCCCTTGATGCTATGGCTTTATCAGGTTTTAAACTTTCTGTTGATTTTGACAAATGTGTATGATTCTGGTAAAAAAAACAACATTTGGCGTACTGTGATGGTAGCAATAAACACATCAGGTTAGGAATAAAGAAAGTTGTATATCTGGCAAAAAACAATATAATGTAATGGTTAAATTATGTTTTAAACTTACTTAAGTTAAAAAAAAAACAGTTAAGTAAGTTAATTAGTGAATAACAAAACTTATAGATACAAAAAATGAAAGAAAAAGATAAACCTTTTGGACGTTTTGGACAAAGAAAACTGGACGGAAACAAAACCGTCTTGATTTCTTGTTTTGAAATAATCATCCAAATAAATCTCCAGCTAAGAAATGATTATCAAAATGTATTTTTAATGTTTTAAGTATATCCTGTCATCACAGAGATCATATGCTAAATTGTTTTGATATCCTGCAGGAAATCAGATAAGTAGCGACATATGTTTTGCATTTCCATAAAAGCAACATTTGGAGAATTAACTATCTGCTCACAAAACCCAAACAGGGAATTTACAAACGCTCCTCTGTTTGTTTCCTCACTCAGTTCTTGTCAACTACAGTAAAAATAATAATAATAGTTTTTGGCTAAATTAATTTTTACTATAAAAAGCTTCCCTTGATGGAGCTGAATGGCAAATCTGTGAAAGCACGACGCCACTATTGTTGGATTTTCTCCCTCTACTGATTCCATTTTTTCCCTCTCTTCCCTGCAAAAAGGCTTTCACTTGGATTTAAATCCAACTTAATCCTAATTCTCCAACTAAACTTGCTAGGGAGAAAGCTATGAGCGCAAAGCTCCTTTTAAGTTTATAATCACTTTCTCCTTTAGCCAGAGATAATGGGACTACTTGTGAGAGATTTAGCCTTTCGTCTGTCTTTCCCTCTCCTGCCCTACCCCTCTGTATTTCCCCCCCAAACATGCTATCTCTCTTTCTTCGGACCATTAGTGATATTGCCGGGCCGCAGACCTCTGTGTTAAGTCACTTAATCAAAAGCAATGGGTTGAAAATCTTGTTTGGCCTCTTACGTCTGATTCATTCCTGCAGACAGGAGTAAAGAGAGAGACGGAGAGAAGGCCAGGGGAAATAAATGGAGAGTGAGACAGATTCACGGAGGGCAGGGAAGGAAAGTGAGGAAGCGAGTGCCGAAAGTAAAGTGAGGTGGTGAGGGGGAAATGTGTGAAAAGATGCTCCTATGTGTTATCAGCTAAGCAGCAGAAGAAAGCCCTCTGGGTGATGAAGAGGCTGCTGTTCCTCTAACCACTTCTGACTACCGAACATCCCGTCCACACAAACACTCAAGTAAGAGTTGTGCTTATTATTTTTGTTGATAAAATAACAATCACAACAAAAATGGATGCTCTCAACACAGACAGTGGACCTCTGAGGAGATAAACTGCCTCATGAAATGAGAGAAAGAAAGAAAGTTTTTGTTCTTTTAGTTTTGTTGTTGTTTACATTTATGAAGTCAGGAAATCTTTGAACAGACTTAGGAAAATGATAATACCTTGTTGCATTTTGAGGGTTCAAAAACATTTAGTTTAGATTTTTCCAAAAATGAGAAGAAAATCTTTACAAAAATAGCTTTTTTAATCTGCATAAAGGTCAAAGTAAAGACAAAAGAAATTTGGTAAGGTTTATAAAATATGACATTATTATTATTATTATTATTATTATTATTATTATTATGTTTTTTGTGGTTATTGTTGTTTTTTAACCTTTATCGTTATTTTTTTTTACTTTTCTTTTTGGGTTTTGACAAGCTAGTAAAAAGCGATTTTTATTTAGCACAGTCCTGTGACTAGCATGTACATTTTCTTGTTCCAAAGTGTCCTAATTATGTCTAGATTAATTTGCATAATTAAACTTATCTAGGGATGCTCGATATTGTTTTTTTTTTACCGATATCTGATATGGTCAAACTCTTAATTTCCGATACCGATATAAACTGATACCGATATAAGCATGGTAGCCCTCATTAAAAAAAGACAAACACAGTATTTAATGCAAGGTGTGCCAACAAAAATATCTCAAAAACTATACATCCGATTTGTTATATTTTAACATTTTGGGAGAGAGGAGAAGTAGCCGAACAGTTTGATGTATAATATGTGCACGGTATGTAAAGGTCATGTGTGTCATCATTACAAAAACTGATACAATATTTACCAATATTACATTTTAATGCCAATATCGGCCGATATTATCGTATCGATATTATCGGTAGACCGATAATATCGAACATCCCTAGCAAAGACATCAAGACTTTGAGACATTTTGGGAACTCCCCCACTAATTTCATTTGCATTATGTCACCGACTGGTGAAGCTCAGTGACACTGGCTTAAACATCCTTCAATAATTCAGTCTTTTTGCCATTATTATCCTACTAAATAAAGAAAAAGACAGCTGAGGTATTCAATGTCCATTATAATGGAAATGTGCAACCCTGCTGATTTCTTTTGAAAATGCTTGTGAACCTGGATGTTTTCTTTAAAAGAAAACGTGGCAAATTCTTTTTGCGTGTATTGGTGTTATATGCAAAGCAGAGTTTTTTAATTAGATTTTTGAAAGCACCTCCTTTCAGCTACTGAAGAACAAAAGTAACAGTTATGGGGCCAGGAAAGCAAACTTTTTAAAAGTTAAGTTACGTTGTGTTTATTCTCAAAACACACCTCGCCTTCCAACATCCACATTCAAATGTCTGCTAAAATATTTAATGGGAGTTATATTAAAAAAAAAGCATATAGTATTAACTTTGCCAAACTACAGCTGTTTTTACCCTAAAATCTAACCTAACACAGACTGTTCCTATAGCCATCGTTTTGAATTGTATGAATCCATTCAGTTATATTTTTTATTTTCGGAAACTTTTTGTTAAAATTGCAGCTTGTTGTCAAACAGTTAGTGTGGAAGTGCTCAGTCTTATTCCAGGTTTACATTCTATTCACTCAGCAGGTCGTCCTGTTAATTGCTCTGGTGTATCTGGTTTTTAAAATTCGGAGCACTTACCCTGTGCTCAGAGTGAAACATTTTAATATTACTCAAAGGTGAATGAGCTAATCAAGGAACAGAATGTCATTGTAGACCCTCATATAGATACAAATGAGTATGGGCTGTGAGGAAATGATGGGTGGTAGAGGCACTCAAAGGGGGGCAAATGGAACATACGGAGCGCCAGATCCCCCCCCCCCCCCCCCCCCCC
>SSNR01000152.1:1266921-1328102 GCA_006937965.1 Callopanchax toddi
CCCCCCCCCCCCCCCCCCCAAAAAAAAACCCTCTTTACTGTTGTATGACACATAAAACACATGCACACACAAAGATTTTGTTTTATTAATTCAAAAAAGTTGACTTCCCTTCATCAGTGCGACTGACAGGCCCAACAATCAATCACCTGTCAACTGGAGGATGTGCAGCAGAAGGAGGAAGCACTAAAAATGGTCCTGGTGGGTACAGATTCATCAGAACTCATCTATAAAATACATTTTCAGTAATGCATGCTAATGACCATTTATCTGTAAAAATGAAAATAACCAATTTGTCAAAACAAGCACTTGCAAAATCCAGAAATTACTTTATGTTTTGTAGAAGCAGATGGAGAAGAAGTATGACTTTGATTCCCTTCATACCATAAATGCACTTTCAAACCTCCATAAATGCTTTTAATATACTTTGGGACTTTAGTTGTAGAAGTTATGAGATTTTCTTTTTCCTTTAAAAGTGGATCAATAAGATGGTTTAAAAGTCATAAGTGAATTGAATTTTCTTAATTATAGTAAAAGTCAAAAAGTGGAGTATTTTGTTGTGAATTACACACACAGGACATGAGGGTCAGGGAGTAATCTCACCTCTTAAGACGATCCTCGTTTTCATTTCCTAATTGAGAGAGCGAGATGGATTGAGGGATGGATGAAGAGCAGAGATAGAACATGGGAAATTTGTGTAACTCTCATCTTTAGTGTGCTTTAATAGCCTTTCATTCGATGTTCTTTTTCTCCCTCCCTCTCATTCCCCTTTGCCCCATATGTATGAATGTTCAAAGTCTCTTGGATTTAGGACATTGGATTGAAGGATTGCACACTTAGCAGCCCTACTTAGTGGAATCAAGCCCTTTTTAAAAACACCCTGTAAAGCAAAAAGAAAATCCCTTTCTGACCAAATCTTTTAAAGAACTCCTGTATTTTCTAAATGTAGTTTAAAAGAAATTTAGATTTTAAAAAATGAGTTAATAATGAGAAAATAAAAGTACAAGAATCGGAACTTATAAAAACTTAAAGAAACATGCTATGAATCATATAAGCATTTATGTGAAACTGTAAATCCCACCCCTCCTCCAACAGCTCCTCGTGTGCCTGCTGACTTGTTTGGTTTCGTCACATCAAACAAACTGAAGCACATGTGCACACAATCAGCTGCTGCGGTAGAGTGAAACACAACATTACACACACCTCTCAGACTTTAAGAACACTCATTTCAATTAAAAGCCTGACACATGCATGCATTTAAATGCATTCATCCAATCACCAGCCAAACACCTAATACACCTAATAATTCAGAGATTCAGCCCTGTTGCTTTTCAATTCAATTAAAAACATGCAGCAATACATCTTTTGATCTCAGTATTGGCTATCAGGCAGAGACACCTGATCCAAGCGGCACTGCTGGCCTCATTGTGTGGAACACAATGCTGCTAAAAGCTAACATCATCTGGCCAGCAGTAACAACAGTTTTCAGGCAACAGTGTCACAACAAGCGAGGAGCTGGGTGGGAGTGTGTTTTTGCTCTGGAGCTTAAATTTACATTTAAATGCTGTGTGTTTATGTACTTCAACACTCATAAGTTGCATCAACTGACATGACTTTTTATTTTTAGGATACAATGATTTATTTTAAAACTGCCCAATTGGGTGTTTTACTAATGTTTTTTATTTTATAAGCAAATATTTTTGTATTTTGGTTCAGCTGGTATTATCAATAATTTTATGGATGTTTTGAAGCATCTCCTCCTATTTTCTTTGTTCTGCAAAAAGCTAAAAGGAAAAGCTAAACCATAACATCCCATTTACAGGCGCTGCTTCAGAGTCAGGCTCACATGTACGTATTTAGTGTTTTTGAAAGCATCAAATAACAGATTACACTTATTATAAAATGAATATTTGAATATACAGCAGCAGTGTAATAACTAAGTGAATCATCAGGAGTTTATCTACTGTTAAAAACATGTCAGATTTCTATGTTGTCAGAAAAATGTTTTAATTGTTTACATGGTGGGTGCAGGGCTCAACGCATATACTCCAGCCAGCCACTAGGGGGGGTTTTGTTTTCTTTCTGCTTCAACTTCCTTGTTATGCTACAGCAACTAGTTACTCTATTGGCTGATGGGGATACCAGTTTTTCTCATTTTGGACAATTACCCTTAACTTTAAGGCACTACCAATATTTTTGACTATTTTAACATTTTAAAAACTAATTTTTATCCAATACTGGTGTTGTCCTGTTAGAAGAAGCATGAATGCCTTGGCTGGGTCATTATCAGTGAAATGACACATTTGACTGTAGTCCCTGTTCTGTGTTTCTGCATGAATACACAGAACCAAATTTTGCATATGTAAGGTTAAAGTGGCGAAGCTAACCCTGCTCAATTCAATACTTAAAAAAAGGACATTTCCTCTTTTCCCCTGAGCCTTTTGGAGGTTGAGGTAATAGATAGGGGGCAAAAAGGCATATGCATATCTGTGCATGCATGCATACACATTCGAGTATGTGCTTGCAAAAATCATTTGCGCGCATATGCATGTGCGTTGCACCTTATTCATCTGAATGAGGATTTATTGGACAGACGTTTCAAAATTAAATGCTTTTGGTCTGGCAGATTGCTTTACGTCTCTGTCATGTTGTTGTGAATGGGATGCAGCCTTTGATGCATATAAGGACTGACAGGAAACCCCCTCCCATATGCACACATGACTTTATTCATTTTCACCCTCATTCCCTCCATCACACCGTCCCCAGGCTCCACTTCTTTGCTTTTATCATTTTGTCCAACTGTGTAAAGAGCATTTTTCAGCACATTTCCTATATTAGAGTTTATGTTATTAAAATCCAGAAGACCAACAAAGCCTGATGACAAAGGACCTTTTTAGGTTGTTTTTAGTTTGTTCACTGCATTTTAAGAGAAATCTACAAACATTATTTCTGAGTGTCCATTGTACAAAACTATAACAGAAATATTATTCTTTGTAACCGAGTTCTCCAATTTATATCGTTTAATCTTTAAATAAAGTTAAAAAATCCATCTATCAAAACTCATATCACTTTTTAAAATTAAGTTTTGATAAAGTTTCAGTTTGAGAGGCATAATTGCTTCACATGCAGACAGACACACAGCAGTTATTGGACTTCTCAAATATCCGACACACATTTCCTTCACCAAAACCAATTTCTACTCAGTTGATTTAGGAACAATATGCCCAACTTCCAGGCTTCCATGAGTGTGTATTCTGTGTTTGTACGTCAGTTATTACTAAACACAATCAGTTGTGTCTGAGTTTCCTGCTCAGTGACAGTCTGCATCTGCTGTCCTGGTGCGCTTCATCTGTCTGCCACATGTACACGCCTTCATTTCCTACAAGAAATATTGTGGAAGAACATATCTGACTTACATAAGGAGTTTATTTCATCATGTATAAACATCAACTTTTGATACTCTTTATTTTCTCCTTTAGACAGGATCGGAAATAAGGGGAACAAGAAGCACTAACTTTACAACTACAACAGCCATGTTTACAGTCTTTCCTATATAATTTGTATAGAGCTACAAAAATCACTTAAATTTTATAAAATTACTAAATATGCTCCAATATGAGTTTATTTTTTATGTTGGGTAGAATGGAATAAACTACTCTAGAAAAGTCCACTTTCATTTTCTGAACTTTGCTACTTTACTGGTTATTTGCAGGAAACTAATAAGAGTTAAAGCAGGCAAACTTTTCAAGATGTAGGGCCAAAACCACAAAGTTGAAATCCTTTGAAGGCCACAAAAATTTCAATTTAAAAAAATATATAAAAATGGTTTTACAGTGATTTTTAAAATGTGTATTGCTCAAAAAATAGACATAAAAGAGTCACGCAGGTTTTCCTTAGTAAAAAAAACCCGTCAAATTCCCTGGGTTTGATTGTTCACTTGTTTTCTAGGTTCTCAAAAATAAAATTGAGTCCATTATCAGTACAAACAGGATCTGGGTCACTCTCAATACAGTAATGCTGCTAGATTAAGTCAGGTTTTACGAACATGCCAACAAGTCTGCTTTTTAGTAAGTCACTGAGGTTTTGTGGTTTTATTTATCAGAAATTAGGAGAAAGCCTGATTAAAGACTTTGAATAGGACTTAAACTTACTAAAAAAAACAAACAATTTTTCTGTATTTTATGTTTGGCTTCACATTAGTAAAAATCTGTAAAAAGGTATAAAATTTCAAAACAGTAAAAATTCTACCATTCTTGAAATGAAGCGGAGGACCACACAAAGGCCCTTAGAAGGCTGCAAGTGGACCATAGGCCACACTTTGGACTTGTCTGAGTAAAAGCATTAAATTATACAGCTAACACACACAAAAAAACCCTGAAAGAAGGCTTGCTGTGTGGTACAACTGTATCATATTATGAAGTTATGAAGTTATAACATCTTGGCTAATAAACATGTTCGTTTTCTTGTGGATTTGGAGTGTAACGCTTTGAATGTGAAAAAAGTTGCATACAAACATAAGCTAACAAACTATTAGCTCAAAAATAAAGCTGATCACTGCAATTCCAGAGCTGCAGGTTGCAGACCCCCAACTGACCTTTTAGGGCTGCACTCACCGGCTAGCTTGAACGATTCAGTGTTTTAGGATGAAATGCATTTTTGAATAGTTGTCTCACACACACACACTCTTAGAGCCCTTGTCCATCTGTACTTTTAGTTGTACATTTTTGTCTCTTTATATGCATGTTGAACTGAGTCTCATTCACTTCAGATGGAAGGACTTTTTTTCTCGATGAGCAGATGAAAGCCACTGAGCAGTAATGGAACCACTGTTGAGAGCAGCCAGCCAATCTGCAGCAAGCAAGTCCTTGTACACGTGCACACACACCCACGCAAACAAACCTCACAAATGTATTTGCATATTGAGTGCCATGTAGCTTGCTTGCAAGAAAGACAGTTCAAGTTATTAAAATCAAGGTGGTGTTTGTGTGAACCTCAGAAAGAGTAAAAAGCAGAGAACCGAACAAGTTTCTTTTAACCAACACATAAAAAGTGACGTGAAAAATATATAAGACACGTTATTCATTTAAGACAGACCAGTATTAATTATTCCAAACATTTACTATAAAAATAAATGCAAAAAAAGTCAGCAGCATAAACAAATAGGCTGCTGCTGACTGTAAATATCCTATTTTATCTTCTAACTTGGCAAAGAATTGCAAAAGTGCTGATATACATCTAAAACAGCATGTAAGCCTTGACTGTAAGTCAGATTGGATGATGAGAGACCAGGGAGAGATCTGGAGTCTTGCTCTATGCATTCTCGTGTGGATAAACAATTTAAAACCTAGTTAAAATGTCATCTAGACTATAAAATATTTAGAAGTTGTCACAGTAATGCTCATTCTGAATCATTATGATACTTAACACCATGATTCTGTCATACCTCTCGGTTTCTACAGAAAACCTTCTGTTTTTTAGCAAAGTACTCCTATATAAAAGTATAGTCTGACTATATGGGTGTGGGGGGTATGTGATACTTTAGTGTATGTAATCTTTGCATTTTACATCAATTGTTGTGCTTAAACAGGCCATGAAGCATTCAATGATAAAATGGAAAGTCTTGTGGTCTTGCTGGAAACATGTTGATTAAACCAACAATACAAAAATTCAGTCAGACTAGTGAAGAGCGTCAATGGCTAATACAAATGAGACATGTATGAGTAAGTTTGGGGGTTTGAGATGTTACAAATCTCAAATGGATAAGAAACAACTTTCTAATGTTTATTCTTAATCTTTATTTGAATCCCATCCATCCGTTTTCTCCTAATTATCCAAGGGTCATTGAGCTAACATCCAGGAGGAAAACCCACACATCCCTCTCCCCAACAACACTTTTTGGCTCCTCAAAACCAAGGAATTACCAGGTCAAAGAGAATATACAATCCCTTCAGTGAATTTTTGGCATTCCCTAGAATCTTTTCCAAGTGACAAGAGCTTGGAAAACCTCCAGAAGAAAGCAACCAGGAGATGACTGAACCACCTTATTTTAATGAAGAGGAGCAGCGGTTCTAGTCTGAGCTCCTCACAGTAGCTCACCACCTCATCTTTAAGGCAGCAGCTTGCATTCTGGATATAATTTTTTTCAGCCCTGATCCAAATCTCAAGGCCATAGGTGAGTATTGGAACGTTTATGGATGGCTCAGCTCGTTCATTAAGTCCCAATCTTTTGGTCCACCTATCACTTCATCTTGTTGTTGCTCATGAACAACACACCAAGTTACTTGAATTCCTTCACTTGAGGAAGAAACTCACTCCCAACCTTAAAAAAGGAGCCCTCCACCTTTATCAAGTGAGCAAGTCCTTAGATTTAGAGTCGACTCTCATCCCATCTCAAACCACCCCAGTCAATGGCGTAGACTTGTGAATAACATAGGTGGGGACCCGAACGGGACGTGTCGGAGGGGTGCTTCGACCCAAAACAGGAAGTAAGTCACAGACTGCGCGACCGAACCAGCCCAGACTGGACCGGACCAAAGTTACCATTATCGGGAAAATACCCGAAGGCCAGTTCAGCCTGGTCCACATCCCACATCCAGACCCAGAGCAGGCACCGTAGCCTGTGTAGCAGTGCGGTGCGGACCTCTCTCCGGGGGGAGGGGGCGTGTCTGGGAGCACGGACAGCAGCGTGCATCCCAGTTGATCCAGACATGCCTCCTTCCCCTGAACACAGCAGCGCACCACCTCGGTCCGCTGGGCTGCACGCATTCTTGGTGGGGATGCAGCATCATGTCTGCACCCTTGAATCAAATTATTGGCGGGGACACATCACCTCTGTCCATGCCAAATCTACACCAATAGACCCAGTGTACGCTGAAGGTCATGTCTCTTCAAAATTTTCTGATTTACGTGAGTGCAAATGTGTGATTGTCTTTAAAGTCACAAAAACGTTTACTGAAGAGGAAACAGGAAATTGAGAAATAAATACAGAAGTGGAAGAGCCAAAAGAATGAAAAAAACCAACACAGCCTTCCCATTAAGATGATAACAATTCATGGGCTCTTCTCTAACACCCCTAAACCACTTCTACCCATCCCTCCATCCATCCACACACCCCACCCCTGCAATGGTGAAGCAATCTTGCAGCAGTCACAGCCTTCTCTCCCTGCAAAATTAATTTGACAGGTTTGCATTAAGGCACCTGATCAATACCCACTTAGAGCCGTGAGGGCTAAAGCCAAGAAAAATAACACACCAGCCTCCTTGCCTCTCGTTTTCTACAAGATGAGAAAAAATGAATCTTGGGCACTTTTTTTCTCCCCCAACACACTCAAGCCCCCCGTGCACTCGGCTGTCCTAAGCCCTGCTCTCTATCAGGCACGGACCAACACAGACACAAGTAAACACTCACACAGACACACAACACGGAGGCCAATATACAAACATACACATGCAGCTCCAAGCTCCTCTATCAGCAGGCTGACCTCCCCTCATTGATCGCCAACCGTTAAGTTGACAAAGAGCCTGGAAGGTGTGTGTGTGCGATTGTAAATGTTTGTGTGAGTGCTACTGTCCGCTTGGCGATTTTTACCTGGCACTTAAACAGCAAACAATCAGCATTACAGCAATGAGAGTCAAGCGTTCACTTCGAGTCCAGCTGGAATAAAAACAAAATCTGTCAAGTGGTTTTATAGGAGGTGGCATGCAGCAAAACCAGCAACAGGAGGCAGTCAAAAATAAAAGGAAAATGGAAAATTGAGCTTGCATGTCTTTGTTCTTGTTTTTGGTGGTTAAATTGTCAGAAAAAAAGTTTTAGTCAAACTCAAACCCTATCATTTTTAATTCTCAGCTTACTCATAAATGAGGGTCATGGGAAAGGAATATTAAAGCAAAAGCTACTTCTCCACTTGTTCATTTCTTTCCTTTTCATCCATCCGTCACTGGGTCTTCCAGGGCTATCCCATCTTATCCAGACAGAAATCAATACGTGGCCCCTGAGACAGGCCCTCAATAAACAGCTGAGAGAGAAACATGGGTCAGCCTGCAGAGCTAAAGCTCCCCACTCACGTCTCGCTCTTCACATAAAGTAAATGAACTCACTACTTTTCCCCCAACTTCATCCAACCAACAACAGACACCTCTGTCCAATGTTTCAGCGCTCAAGGTTGCATTGATGCCTAAATCTTGGCCATTGTTCACTCAAATGCACCTTTACACTCGCAAAGATTTGGAATGCTGCCTCGTAGGTGCAGGTATGAACAATGGAATGGTAGAGAAGCAGTTTGTTGAATAGATGAATCGCACCAGCACACATCTTTAATAAGAGTGTAGTTCATTACTTATATAATGCATTTGATAATCTCTGGTATTTATTGCACAGGAGTTGTATTCCTAGGCTTAACGTTTTATGGCAATACCACTTCATCCTACCCTCAAATAGATGCACATTACTCAAATTGGATTTAGACGTTCAAAATTCTCTCACATTACACAAATTTAGTTTTGTTTCAAGTGCAGAATATTTCAGTTTATTAACTTGGGAAAAAACAAAACATTTTGACATTTAAATTACATTTCATGTAAAAATGTATTCTTTCCTACTGAAAAGTACAAGTGCTGAATCTTGTGTATTTCTACTTGAACACTAATAAGTGTTATTTGAGACCTTTAATAAGCATTTCCTGTCCTCTCAGGCCCCAGTCAACTGAAGCAGAATGCTGCCGTTCTTGAGCCTGGTTCTGTTTCTGCTGGAGGTTTTGTTCCTTCCCACTGTCACCCTTTGTACTATGCTTCATCAGGATGGTGAATTGTTATGAAGAGAAGCTGTGATGCAAATTGATGGTTTTACATATATTTTTATCAATTGGTATTTATAGTTTAGTAACTCTGATATTACTTTGTGCAGCTGGCTTTGAATTTGGACACATTTCCAAAAATGAACTGTTGCTTTTTGCGTAAATTCTTGAGATGACATTTGTTGTGAACTGGTGCTAAAACTATATTAAACAATAACGTTCATCTACCACTTTTCCACCAATATTTCACTATTGGATCTTTGGCACACTGAATTTCTTAAATGTCTTCAAACACCTTTATTTTAAATCAGAATTGTATATTTCTATATTCCACTAAACAAGTGAACTCCAGGGAAAGAAATAAGCTGAATAAGAAACTGTGTTCTACCGTTATTGAACTTTAAAAAGAGTCTTGAGCTGTTTACGAAGACATTATCCAATTTCTTCTCGATTACTTGTCCTAGTATTTTACTTGAACTCTTATTTTAGTGTGCATCCTCCTCTTCTCCCTTCACTATAGTTCTATAGTGAAGGGAGAAACTATCTATAGAAACTATAGAATAGTTCACTGGTGATTTACAACACATGTACCTGCACAGTCATTTCTTGTTTTTTTCCTCCTATAGGTGAGAGCGCAGGTTGAAACAGAAACGACAGCAATGGGATTTTACTTGTGCGAACTGAGGGCCGTGCACGCTGAGCTGCCACGATGCAATTTCACTGTAGCACTGCCACTTTCAGGTCTATTCATCCCTCCCTGCTGAGCTCCATTAGAGAAGATGGGCAGGTGAACAAGTGCACATGGAAAACAAGTTCCTCTAGGCGTTGCTGAAGCATCAACCAACCCCCACCACTGTGAACCGTTCTCCTCCATCCTCACATGGAGCACAGGCCTCCTTCCAATGCAGATTGGAACAGACATCAATAAATAATTTAGAGGGCCTAAGACTTTTAAGTAGGAATCTATGCAGTGTGAAATACTGTTTAATCGAGTAACCTCTGACGCCATATCAATCAAAGTGGGGTAAAAGCTGCAAATGTTGGCACAAAAAGGAGGAGGACCACTTTTATTTATTTATTAACTCTCTATCACTCTTACTGTTAACTTTATAAAAATTTTCTATAACGTTTAACGGCATCCATATCCATCAATTGACCAGGTCTCAGGGTGGACAAGAGTAAAAGTAGTATCAATGGAGTTTATCCTTAGTATCACAAAAGGAGGAGGCTGATCAAAAGGCACGGTATGCAAAAATAAACGCTTTTGAAGATGCACTTCAAATATGCAGCTTGATTTAACCTGACAAAAGCACCTGAACTGAGCCAATATCTTGTTAGAAGAAGAAAATGTAATGAAATGTCAGAAGACAATTTCACAGCTAATTCTCACAGGCGCAAGAATGTACTGATATGATCAAATACAAAAGAGTCCTGTATGCAAAATGAGCAGAATCAAACTTGGGCACAGATGGAGTGATTTGAGCAATATTTCCTCCTCCTATATTTGCAGTTCAATTCATGATTTGCAAATTGAAATGTTTTACATTTTGATAGCAATAAGTCCCTTGACAGATCAAACCCTGCTCCAAAAAGAAGAATATATAAAAAACATGTTTACTTTTATCAGTTGTTTCACCACAGCTAAGCAATTTCTCTGCGAGAACATACCTGTTAATTTATGACAATATCGGATCCTAAAATAAATAAGAAATTTTGAAAATTGTGTATGCATGCACAAAGACAAAAAATAATGTGATCAAACACACAATGCTCAATCCTCTGGTGTCATCAGCAGATGTGTACATACCCTCATCTCAATACAATACAGATCAGCTAATAGCCTCAGAGGCTCCCAGCCTGCCTCTGATCTCCATAATATCCCCAAACACACACTCCGGAAGAGCGAGAGCGATTGTGCCTCCACAAATCCCATAATATCTTCATATCTGCCTGTCTGTGGGGAGTCAGCTAGACCTGGTTTACATTCAGCTACATTCAGGAGACAAATATGATCACTTAGAGACACATTCAGAGACACGCTCTTATTTGTGTTGGGTGATTACACATATGGGCACAAGCGAGTATCTATATTCAAATGCATGCACTCACACACGTAACATCACTTAGTTCCAACTGTTTAATAGGTTCTCAGAGCTCATTTGCAGAACCGAAGTTATAAACTGCACAAACTCTATGATGCAGACTGTAGTGAGGTTTTTATAAAGTTGACATATGGAACCAAATAAGATAGTTTTCCAGGTATGCCTGATGACTAATAGAAAAAAATTCTTAAGTACAACAAAAATGCCAAATAATCCTCTGCATAATGTGTACACTCTCTGAACCAATAGAGACCTACAAATATGTGTAATGCATCTGCAACAGACCTGACAAACCTCCAGAACAGCAAATATCACAATTAGACAATTGTCAGATCCATCCATCTATCAAGTCTTTTCACCTCTTATCTAAAGTTAGGTTACAGAGGTAACATGTCCAAGAGGGAAGCAGTGACTCTCTCCAGCTCCTACTAGCAGATCCCAAGGTGTTCCCAAGTCAAAGAGGATATACAATCCCTCCAGCAAGATCTTGGTCTGCCCCCAGGATCCCTCTTACCTAGAAACCATCCAAAGGAAGGCAATCAAGAAGCAGTTTAATGATTGAACCACCACAGTTGATATATTCAGAAGTGGAGAAGTTGCTCAACTTCAGGCTCCCCCTGGATGATGCCACTCCTTAACCTCATCCCCTAGGCTGAACCTGGCCACCCTACAGAGGAAGCTTGTTGCAGCCAATTGTATTTTTCTGGTTAAGAATCATTTTCATCACCACATAGATGGACCAGTAAATTGAGAGCCTTGCCTTTCAACTCAACTCTTTGATGAAGTCCCTATCCGTCAGTCCATCTCTTTCTCCATCCAAAAATCACTTGTGACCAAGACACCAAGATACCTAAACTCCTCTGCAAAAGGGAAAGACTCATTCCCAATCCAGAGGGAGCATTCCAACTTATTACAGTCGAGAATCATGGCCCCAGATTTGGAGGAGCATCAAATAATCATTTATTTGAAAATAATAGTCTAACCATTTGGGAGTCTCTCTGTGATTAAATTCTGAGAAAACATTGGGAAAAAAAACATGCATCTCTGCGCATGTCTAGGAGTGTGCATGTGCAACTGCAGTCAGGCCTTCCAAAGCAAGTAAATAAAAAGCAAAGTGACTTCCACTTCAGTCTGGGGCTTTGAGAGGATCTGAGGGGATCTGATAATCACCACAGGGATTTGTGTGTGTGTGCACGTGTGTGTGTGATGTCTGATCTCCAGTACTGAGAGGAATCACCAGAGGGATACTCCAGATGAGCTCAGTAACACTGCTTTCACACACACTCATAAACACAAACACACACAATAAAGATGACTGTGGCCATTAAAAAAAAAACATGGCAAATAAACACACAACAACATACAACCACTAGGGTGCTATTGCCCAGTAATAATTGTGTAATATCTGCTAATATACTGAGCTGGTTTTTTTTTTTTTTTTACTTAAATAAAATTGGGAATTGGAAACCTTCCATTACTGTGGAACAACAAGGACAATTTATCAAGGTAAAAACACAACTGGGGGAAAGTAATCACACACACATTAAATAAATCGCTGGTGAAACTCACATCTTACCTAACTATGGAGAAAAACAAATAAGTTGAAGATGAGGGTACATGATTGAGACTAAATTACACTTCAAATGCATTTACATAAGCTTATCGTCTGTCCCAGCTGTCTTCAGAGAGCAACTGGAAATATTAATACTTTCTCTGGCTGACAAGGTTCTTGTCCACATTGTAAATATTAAACACATTTGAGGAAACATTTTTTTTAAAGTCACCACTTATCTACAAACAGAACATACATTTTTGTAAAGTAAATAAAATCTGCAAAAATTAAAACATTTAATGAGTCTTTTGTCAGTAACGAGATCATCTATGTTTGCTCCTTTCTCCAGGCTGATGTACAAGAGCTGAGACATTATAGTTAATACACATGCACGCATGCATGCACACACACATGCACACATGCATGCATGCACACACACGCACACACACACACACACACACACACACACACACACACACACAAAGAATAACCAGCCAAAGGGCAATAACCTCCTAGCATCGAGTTTGGATCAGGAGTATTGACAGTTTTCACGTTAGCGTTATTGAAATGTGTTCTCATCACTGTGACAACATGCACACACACACACACACGCACGCACACACACACACACACACACACACACACACACACACACACAACACACTACACAGATCCTGCAGGTCTCAGGCTCACACCACCAATCAATCTAACAACACAATCACATTCTTTCCAACTGCTTAAATGGAGAAAAACAGTCAGGCGGGTCGCATGACTCCTCAGCGACACCAATCTGACCTTTAGTCTTGACCTCTGACCTTTAGAGATTGTGGTCGAGGGCTCAAAAGAAAAAAAGGGGAGGCGAGAAAGAGTGACGGGTAAAAACATGAAGAGGATTGATAAACATCTTCTGACAGAAAAGCTTGTTCGGTGCTACGGATCAATTAGATTTGACATCGACGTAATCTCACACTCGTTTGTTTTCTCAGATTAAACATGTATATAAATCTGTAGAAGCAAATTAAAAACTAACATTAAAAAAATTATATTTACACTAAATAACACTAATACAATAAGTCACATAAACATTTAGAAATTAAAAAATAATGTGAATTATAAGATTGTTTTTACATTCAGAATAATGACAATAACATGGTCCTTATGAGGAATATACTGTATATACATTTAGAAAAATAAAAAGATAAATTAATTTAGATGACAAATTGTTCATAAAACTTAAATAAAAAAGACATTTAAATGTGAGGTGAAATCTTCTTCATATTTTATTTTCTTTCATTTCTGTTTGCATTCTAATGTTTTGGTATACCCTGGAAAGGGAACCGAAAACATAATTATTGGTTTTAGCTGCACTTTGTCAGTCACTCATGTGTAGCTGCACAACATCCCAACCTCAGGGCTTTAACCATCAAAGAACTCATTAGTATATTACAACCCTTTTGCATAAAGAGCCCAATTTTATACTAAACCACTCAAATAATTCAGTCTTTGAACAAATTACAGCACTTAACTTCATAATTATTATGCTGAAAGAAAAACAGGTACCAAAAATAAAAGATCTTCTATGTTTTTCTCCTTAATTCTCTAAATGTTTTAGCTTTCTACAATCAATTTCTGAGCTTTTGCTCATGAAAACATGCTTTGATGAAGAACCCCTGCAGGTTCTGTTCTCCAACCACTTAACAGCAGATACACACATCAACTAGACATACACACATCAATGAGGGGTGTCTTATGCCTCAATAAAAACATCTAAAGTCCCCTCCCTTGCCTGTCTTTTATTGTGTTGTATTAGATCCAGTTCCCAGAGGACCGTGGTGTAGCATCCCTCCCCTCTCACGTCCTCCACTGGCAGCTCAACACATCAACTTGTGTGTGTGTGTGCACGCACGTGTGTGTGTCATAATGTTAAGGGAAAAATCTAAACAACAGCAAAAACTGTTAATCAAACATGTCCAAAAAAGCATACATTTTAAAAGGGCTCTATGGAGACTATACTTGAAATCAAGCTCTTGTCAATTAAAAGTAAGAAAGAAAATAACAAAAGAAACATAATCACCATCTTAATTACTTCTAATGATTCAAAATTGTAAATTTCTCTCAGTTTTCCTAAACTTGTTTCCCCCCATTCTGTCCATCTTCTTTGGTTATTTAAATATTCTCTAAGGCCAAGTCCATGTTAAAGTGGACATTTTGCAAAGACAACTTTTTTTTTTTTTGCTGCTTTTGCACCTTTTATTCTTATTATAAAAAAAAACATTTTTACAAATTCAATCAAAAATACAGATTCGACTCAGGCCTCTCAGCTTGCACTGACTTTGCATATGCCTGCTATTGCTTCATGTGATAGAAAACACAACAGTTTACTTTTTTTCCAGCATTTCTTTGCCTGATTCTCTTGTCATTTAACTGATTGTGTGCTTAACAAGCTGTAACAATTTTGGACGGATCTTTAGCCATTCTCAGAATGTTCTTATGTATTTTGATGTGTCATATTATAAGGAGTATTTTTTCAATCAGTATGAAATATATACCCAACCCAATTCTTTATATATTTTCTTTAATTCTGCCTAATCTACTTTCTCCTGAGAGATATTTGGTGCTAATGTTAAATGTTTTATCATTGCTGAGAAATAGGTCAAGTCGTGCATTTGCAGTTTTTGCACTAAAATCAAATGGCATTAGGGTTCCCAAAGACTTACATCGTAAAAAAAGACAAATTCAAAAACAGTGAAGGTTTTTTTACATAAAATATAATAGGCATGAGGTGGTTATACACACAAACACACACATGCAGCCAGTCCTGCACTGTGCAGTGTAATGTTCTACTTGATTATCTCATTGTTGCTGTAAGTACAAGCCCAGATTGAATCAGCCTGCAGTCCATTGTCTCTGAAGCTGGCGTGTGTTTGTATGTGTGCAGGGGGGTGCTGGTAATGAATGGCCAATCTAGTCCATCTAGAGAAAACCTTCTCATCACAGCGTTCCCATAATTACTAGCTCTCTGTGAAAACTACACGGTGCTTTATTACTTTACAACGCAGAGCAGTAAAGGCTCCAGACTGTAGAGGTGAGATAAACCACGTCCTTTGTGCAGCCATTCATTTTACGTTAGTGCCGCTTATTATAAGTGATGCTCAAGTGAAAACTGATTTAGAAGTGCAAAGCCAGAAGATCAACATTAAAACAGCAACTACCACACACACACACACACACACTCATGCACACACGCACACAAAGCTGAGGACTGTTTAACAAGTTTAATCAAAAATTATGACACCAAATTGATATAAAATGTCTTAAATCACAATCTTTTCTAGCCTTTGATTAATTTAGATGTAATGATATTGGTCAATAATTTAGTTATATTATTAAAAAAAATTTAAACCTGGATAATAATTTACTAGATAATACAAAAATATATAAAGCTATATAGATTAGCCCATGTCTAAAATAATTATGAAACTTTAAAATCCTTCATATGTGTGTGTTTATTTACTTTTGCGTTTATTTACTTAGCAGATGCTTTTATTCAAACAATATCTGGACACCATCTTTAAAAAAGAAAATATAGATTAGTGGAAGAAGATGAGGAGGAATGGGTGAAATTAAAACAAAGTGCAACAAAAGGAAGAATCTTCCAAATCAGGTGCAACTTCAATGTAGATTTTATGGATTTTAATTTTTGATTTAAATCCAGATTTAATTGCAAACCTAAAGTCCAGAACAGAAAATAAACGTGAACAGTGATTGCTGCCAACACATCCCAGAGTGAGGCCATTAGGGGCTGCTTAGGTGTATTAAAATGTTTGTAATGGTAGTGATTAGTACATACCCATCCAGCCAGAGGATGACAAATGGCACCTGAGACAGAGCATGATTATAAGCTTTTATATGGACAGAGACAGTATCAGGACTGAGTATGATGGATGACGCCTGGAGCACAGTTAGAGCTGGCTCATAATTAGACCTTGACGGCATTAGTTTCCTTTCCTGGTGGGCATGTCACAATGAATGTGCCAGAGTTGTTAAAAAGGGACACCTTGACATTCTGAATTTGTATCAGTCGTTTACTCTCTACAGGGAACCTCCAGCTTTTTAAAAAATAGATGTAAATGTTGCATGGATTAGTTTTGAATGCATTAAGCTGTCAGCTATATAATTTTACCTGAAATAAGGTGCATTCACAGAACAACATATTGTGTTTATGGCTTTCTGAATATAATGTATAGAGTGGGAAAGAAAATAAAAGGGTGTGGAATTTAATGTCAGCAGGTGCAGAAACCTTGGGATATAATTTTATGATAATTTTCTTGTAACAACATAAAGATATTCTAAAAATTTCTTGAAAATTTCAGCTTTATATCTTTACTCTCTTTTGCATTGGATCAAATTCATGATCAACTTTCAAATATTGCAGCTCTAATAATGGTGGTCGACTCAACCAGTGATATCAAGTTAAACACAATCCAGAATTGCATTTTTTGAGAATTGCAAATTTAATCCATGCAAAGTTGGATAAAGATATGAAGTAGTCTATTCCAAATGAAGGACTAATTTCAAAAATATTCCAAAAAGTTTTTGAATAGACCCGTTCCCCCCCCCCCCACACACACACACCTAAAATAATCCCACAGCAAATCACTCACTAGGTTTCTAATGTCTAGCAGCCTTTGGTGTTATACCGTACGTGTGTGACTGCATGGGTAAGCGCCATCCGATCACTCTGTGTTTCTGTGAGCTGAGGTAATTATTAAGAAATGTTACACTGTGAAGGTAAGGTAACAGAGTGGAAGGTAGTGGCATGTACCAGAGGTGGCTCAGGTGATGTGCTGCCGGTGTGTGTTTCACCTGTCTGGCCACGTACCTGAGAAGCAAGTGAAAGTCAGCCTGAGTGTGTCTGCATGTGTAAGGGGGAAACTTTAAATATTTTCTGCTCCACACAACCAAAAATGCCAAGAAAGAGAGAGAAAGGGAGAGAGAGAGTGGAAAGGAAAAATTATTTAAGAAATGCTGACCAAGTAAAATACTTGTAAGTAAAAGAAAAATGTTCATGTACAAAAGTATTTATAAAAGTTTGTAAGCAGTGCAGAGTTTACGGTTTCCTGATGAACAGTCTTATTAGCAGAATTAAAAGTTAAAATTACAAGATCATCTCTAGTTATCCTGAAGAAGCACCACTGTGTGTGAAAGTGATACAGAGGGAAAAGGTGGTGTTGTTGTCTCCATCCACACACTCAGGAATCATCTTCTTCTACCACTGTGAGTCTGGCTGCTAAATTAGTCAGTCATCAGAGATCATGTTGCCAGTCTAGTCATTACACAGTCAGGCCAGACAGGTCAAATACCTGTTCAGATAACACACACTGTGACCTGTTACTGTTATTTTACATCAGCTTACCAACAAAGGTAACACAACCCACCCTCTGACTGCTGTATCTAAAAGCCTTTCCTGTTTTTACAATACTTTTAAGCAATCGTACAGCATTAGAAATTAAACCGATGTCTCCGCAAGCAGACTTAAGAGTTTAATGATGCACAAACATGATTGCACAGATGTAGCAATCTGATCACCAAAAAGTAACATCTGTTGAGTTCATCACCATCAAATTTAAGAAGCTTTTGTCTGAAGATTTATTTTTACCCGGTGAGATCACATGAAAGTCATTAAATCACAGAATGAAGGAAACACAAACACATATGTACAAGGTAATCTAAGTAAGAGGCATTAAAAAACAGAGTGCAGTGAAATACTGTGACTCTCTGATTAATATGATGATATATGATAATATGATGTGTGTCAAAATGTGTAGGAATGAGAATTTGGAGTTTGGCCTAAAATACAAGCCTGTAACAGCAATATATTACAATAAATATTTTCATTTTCCTTTTTAATTTATATTTTCAAACATGGATTACGATGACATTACATTTTTTTTCCAGTAACACTAGATTTCTGAGTGTTGACTTAGTCATTTCTTTCTAATTTGTCTTTCTATGAATTTGATTTGTTTTTTCCCAGTTAAAGCAGCACTCTGGAGGATTTCATCAGGAGAGCATTTTTTGAATCTAGCGTCCAAAGGCTCCTCCTCAAAACATCTCGACACGCGCGTCCGGTCGCGTGTGCGCGCGTGCACGCGGCGCATATACTTCGGACATGAACTGTACAGCTCAGTGTGTAGGGTTTAATCACTCACAGTTCACAATCTTATTCCAACAATACTACGAGGGTCTGATGAGCCCTCTCTGTCCCTGCTGCTTCTGATATTAGCTCTGTTAGCAGAGAGCTGCTGCTGGACTCTGAAGCTGAACTTGACTCGGCCCTGGATGAACTTTCTGACCAAAATAAATGCATAATCCTGTCAAGCCTTGCCATTCTGTGAGGTGAAAGGTTTAAAAATTAAAATAAATCCATCTTTATCTGGGGAATGGGTAGGTTTTTAGTAGAAATGAGCTGCGAGTCCTCAGTGAACGGCTGAGACGGCAGAGAAACACGCGGAGCGTCCTGTACGACAGCACCCCCTACTGGTACAGGTTTGGTCGATGCGCGTGCATGTTGAGAGAATGCAGAAATTTGAATTTCATTGGCTGAAAAATGTCGGCGGCAAGAAATAATGCAAAGGGGTCTCTAGGAGGAAGGAGGGTCTTCATCAGAATGACAGATGTTGTGGAACTCAACCCATAGATCATAGTTTAGACCTGAAATATCATTTAGAACATTTAGAAAACTTTGATACAGAGAAAAATAATCCAGAGAGCCGCTTTAAGTCTATTTAACAGCTTCTTGAGGGTTATAGAATCCTGTTATGTCAATACTGCTTAAATTATTAGAAAACTTAAACTAAAAACTAAAGAATTACAAGAACGTTTCCAACAGGGTGAGTTTAGTTTATACAAACAATTTCTAATTTAACAAAAATAAAAAAAGGGACGGGGTTAGACATGCTGGGTATGTTTGAAGCCAAACATGAAGCAGCTTGGATGAGGCCACATTTGAGGGCATGGTTCTGAACCGGAAAAGGATGGATTATCTACTTCAGATTTGTGGAGAGGTTCTACCTCAGATGGAGGACTTAAAGTATCTCGGGATCATATTTAAAAGCAAGGGAAGAATGGAGCTGTAGAGGGGGATAGAGGCAGCATCTGCTGTGATGTAAATGTCAAACTAGTCTGTTGTGGTGGAAGGAGGAGTTGAGCAAAGATTTAGTGGTTGATCCAACCCTCACAGTCATGAGCTTTGGGCCACAACTGGATGTGAAGTTCGTCAGTGTCTGATGATTGCGGGGCTGCATGATCGGGATGGCGTAAAAGCACCTGTGACGCTTGAAGCCATGAGTCACTACTCAACAATACTCAGTTGCTGGCTGAAACAGAACGGCTCTTTATTTAAAACGATGTCAGAGAGCATAACAGCATGAACCCATCAGTTCTATCGGGGAAGCTAATTAAGCGACGGACACTTAGATGTTGCAACAAAGAGATCCCCCAAACATAGTTCCGCAAAGGCGCATTCGTGCAGAGGGATCAGGTAGATATCTGCATGCACCAGTTAGGTGCACGCCTGATTATTTGTGCAACTCTTTGTATTAAATTAGTGATAGCTTTAGATTCTTTTAGACATTTGACTGATCACTATTCTGACTCTGGAAGCTGGAAACAAAAATGATCAGCTTTATATTCAAAAGCAATCCAGACCTCCAGAAAGATGCAGCCTCTCCATTAAAATAAAATGTTATCAGACAAACCATTTAATGTCATCCTGTTTTGATGTAAAAACAGTGACAGGCTTTGCAACACAGTCAAGTTTCTAACTCAGTGACAAACATGGTAATTAATTTGGTGCCTTCTGATTGCCAGAGTTGTTTACTGGTTGCAGACGAAAGATCAAGGGTGTCAGATGCCAGATTGACTCCACTAGGTTCACAGATAAACACACACACACGCGCACACACAAAGCCATAAACACACTTCTTTAACAAAGAAAAGTAAGTAAGAGAAAATGATAAAATATAAAATGAAAATACTAAAATCACAAGAAAGAAATGTAAAACAGAAGAAAGCCCAAGATAAAATCCTCCTGCACACTTACAGTCACACAAACAAACACACACATACATACAATCGCAGGGTGAGTGACAGGGTCTCATTGCAGGTGCAAATTGAAGTTGTGAGGTGTGTGTGCTGTTCATTAAAGCAGGGTGAATCTCTATTGGTTTTCATTAAGGGGCCTGACCACACAGACTAAATGGTTAATCTAGATAGCTTCGCTCTTCAAGTCACATCGTTTCTATTTCTCTCTAACATGAACACACACAAAATGACCACACTCAAATAAACCTTAAATCTCTTTACACACACACACACACACACACACACACAAACAAAATTCTTATTTATTAAGCAGAGGTGACAGGTACTGAATAAGTTGCTTTCTGGTATACAGTGTACGAGTGTGTGTGGCTCTTCTATAAATCGAGTGTGTGTCACTGCATGTGTTAATGCCAATTTGTGTGTGTGCACTCCACATTTATATATGTGTACATGTGAAATTCCTTTCTATAGGTGTGTGTATGAGGAGGAGGACAATCGGTGCCTGTGGTTATGAGTTAAGTCTAATTTCCAGGAGGCCTGTTCTGAGTAAACAGAGTTGACACAGTCCTGCTCCAACCAGTTATCTGTCACTGAGAATTAGACACTAACACACACTGAGATACAAGCCGGGGAGCGCGCGCACACACACACACACACCTCTCCATCTCACCTAAGAGTTCCATGTGACCAAAAGTATGTGGAAATCAAACATGACATTCATATTTAACACTGAGCAGTAACAATCAGTGAGAGTTTGATTTTACTCAACAGTGTAAAAAACTGAAGTTAAAAGCTTTGAGAAGATTATTCAAGTTATTTGATACAAAACTGCAAAAAATTACTATTTGGAAAAACTTGTGGAAAGACTAAAATGTCCAGGAAAATACCACATTAATTATTTATTAGATTTATTGGCAAAAATATGCAATTTTTTAACTTGTATGCATTTTATCTACATTGTAGACAGTTGTGGAGTTTCTGTAGCAAATCTACAAAAACGACCACAAACGTTAATAAATCACATTTAGACACTGTTAAATTCTTCATTCTCACAGGCAACTGTAAATACATTTTTAAAAAGTAAGAAAAACACAGCAACCCTTTAACTTCTTATTGTGTCTCGTCTTTCACTTATCCAGGTTCGGGTAGCAGGAGCAGCAGGCCTAGCAAGGAAACCTTGACTGTTCTCTCCTCAACCACTTCAACCAGTCTTAGCTGCTCCACTCAAAGTCCCACCTGGATGTCTGAGCTCCTCACCCTCTCTCTGAGCCCAACTACCCTGCAGAAGAAACACACCTGTACTTGTTATCTTGGTTTGGTTTTTTTTTTGGACATTACCAAAACTCATGACCATATGAGGTGAGATCAACCAGTAAATTTAAATCTTCAACTTCTGGCTAAGCTCCCTCTTTACAACAGACCAGCTTAGCATTAGGGTTCATGTTGCACAAGAAGATCTTAAAACTCATGTTGACATGTATCTGTTGTTACTGGCTTATTTAATGCAATTAGTGATAGCTAATTATTAGGTACAAAAACGTGTTTTTCACCTCGCATATGAATAAAACTTAATCTAAAATACTACGTTTTGAATCAGATCATGTTTCAGAGCAGAAATAAATGCATGCAATAATAAAAGCAAGAAATTTTACACACACAAACATGCATAGTTTTCGTGTGTTCTCCATTTGGATCATATATTGGACACAGGAGATCATGTGTGAGGGCAATGTGTGAGAATCGTGGAGTGTTTACAAGTGTCAAGCAACCCAGTTTGGCACCAGAAAGTACAGCTCGTCTTCTTATCTTTCCATCTTATTATTCCCTCTCTTTCCATCACTTTTACTCCCACAGGGGACCTTTTAAGTGTGTGTAAAAAAAAAAGATGGTTTATAGAGTGATCAGAAGTATCTGGTATTGCAGATGGGATCATGGTAACAGCGTCTGATCTCAGCCTCCCATTATTCCAGTTCAGACACTCTGCCTCTTCAAGAGGCTATGCAGCTCTTTTAGCCGAGCCTCAATGCAATCATATCAATCTATTGTGTGTCCTCAGGGGCCATCCTGTCACTACCTCAAGCTTTGAACATGCAGCACCATCCACGTGCACAGACACTAATGGATAATATAAAATTACATCTAGTGAAGTATTTTTTTTTAGAAGTTGAACCACTCTGCCATGGAAGAATAGTGGACTTGTGTGTTTCTAAATGATACAAAAATCTGAGATGGTTGCTGCTGATTGATAGAATTTGAAGAAAAAAGCAAGTGAACGCATCTTAAACACTAAAGGGTTTATCATCTAGTCTGCAGACAAACCAGCATTCAACTAAGTGGGTATTAAAACCCACCAATCAGACGCTTTCATCTTCAGATTACTCTTGAACCTGAAGTACTTTATAACAAAAGATCCAATTTGCAAGGGTGAAACTCTATGAAATCATATTTTTAGAAATTCTTGATGTTAATGAATTAAATGTGATGTATTGAATTTAAAACAGAAAACAATCTGATGTATTTTCTAACAAGCATGTACATTTTAAAGTAAGGTGGCCCTAAATTATGTGTTAAAATGCTTCAAGAATCTAGCATTTGTTTCCATCTTGTATACCTAAATCACTTGTACTTTTAGTGTTTAGGATCCTGATTTTGAAAAATAAGATATGATTTCATTTGACAGTATATACAAATAATTTACATCTTTACGTTTTTAAAGCCAAGGCAGAGCAAAGTTAGTAAAGTTAGTTTTTTCCCAGAACTAGAGAGATTGTGTTGGGCTTGGACTGCTTAAAGAGGGATTTAGGAGCACACACAAGTGTGCATGTGTGTGTGTGTGTGTGTGTGTGTGTGTGTGTGTGTGTGTGTGTGTGTGTGTGTGTGTGTGTGTGTGTGTGTGTGTGTGTGTGTGTGTGTGTCTGTACACATGTATTCCCAGGGCCTGGACAGGCTATCAAGCAGCTATCCATCCTTTGGAAGGATCAATATTTATGAATCCCTGAGGATCTGTGGTATGAAGCATATAAACAAGCAATGGAGTAGAGCAGGACAGACCACCAAATAAACACACACAACAGCAGCAATATATTAAAGTGCACAGTGCACGTACAATCACACAAATACTGTGGAATGAGAGGGAAACCAGGCAAAGATATATATTTAGCAGACAATCGATAGAAGTCAGAAAGGTTCATAATTACAAAGAATATTGTAATTAGTTTCTAAGAAGGCTTCTCAGTGTTATTTGCTTAAAGATTTTATATTAAATTGGGTGAAACAATGACTATTGATTATAATACTTCTACATCCCCAAATGCTCTTTCTAAAAAAGAAAAAGAAAAGCAATTACAAGGAATGTTTGAAGACGATTACCTTTTTTATAATTTAGTTCAGTGTATTTTATACAGTTTGCCTGAGAAAAAAAAATCAACAGGTTAACCATTTACAGGAGGTTGAACCTCTACTGTATTGTATTTATTTTTGTTTTATTGTCATATTGGTACACTTTACGAATCATTGATTGAAAAACATTAAAAGCTCTCTGTAACCTATGCTATTGTTCTTTTGGATTAACAGTTGGATGCATACACAGAAAAGTTGTGGTTTGTGCTAGCGTAAAGTTTTAGAGTGGGCAGTACTTAAAGTTTGGGAGCTAAAACATTTTATTTCCTGGGCTGACCCAAATGATCTGATTCAGTGAAAATGTTCCCATCACTAGTTAAAGCCCTGCTTTAAATAAGTGTGTTGTGTTATTAAAGCAGGTGGAAATTTAGCATGTAATTAACATGTCATAATCAATGTAGAGGAGTTTGACACCTTGAAATCACTGTGTGGAGATTAGCACTCATAGCCCTGGGACACACAAACACACACATAATTAGAAATGGACATAAACAGCATGTCCACAGATAAAAACAACCAGCCAAACACACCCACCAACACCCCAAAACACACACATTAGTTTAACAAACACATGTCTACATCTAGCAACCCGCTCAGCTGATCAGGCTTGAATACACACCAGAACCACACACACACACACATACACACAGTGGGCCTGTTTAATATCATTTACATAATGAGAGAGCAGCCATGGTAATAGCTTTTCCTTTCTCTTATTATCATAATTTCACCCTGGGCGCCAAATGACAGAAAAGGAGAGAGAGAAACACAGCAGAAGTGTCTTGTCCTTGTTACCCTGAAACAACTCTTCGTCAAAGTCAAGGCCACTGCACCTGATTTGGTCTCTTTTTGTCTTTGTCTTTCGTTACAGAGTTTGTCTTTTTGCCCCTTTTGCTTTTTTTTTGCATTTAATGTTTTATTAAATGTAGGTATTTTTGTGTAGGGACTGCAAAAAAAGTTGATTTTCAAAACAAACAGAATTCCATATTTACTATAAAATATATATTGATGCTTAAACTGACATTTTTTTTCAAATAAATGCCCTTCATAACAACCGGACAATTGATGTTCAAAATATACTTTTGAAATCTCAAGAAGCAGAGGAAAATATAATTGTGCTTTGTGCCGTTTACTTCACAAATGTAACACACACACACACACACACACACACCAATTCTCATTCCTTTTTGAAGTTTCTTATGTAACTGTACACCACAAAACCACAGCAATCTCAAAACACAGGTACATTTTTAAAATCAATGTGTAAATGTCCATGAACTTTCATGAAGCCCCAGGAGGAAAGTGGGGTCATATTCTACTGAAATCTAAAGAGTAAAAGACATATTGGACTCCTGTGTCTGCTGAATGTCATTGATTTCTGACAAAAATAAAATAAAACAGACCATGTTTCATCCGTAAAAGAGGGATCAAGTTTTAGACACAGACTTGAAAGAAAAGCAGCATAGAGGAGAAAGAAAGATGCTTTCTTGTTTTATGTTCTGGTGTTTTTACTCCCAAGTATTTTTTCTCCATTCTCAATTTTCAATTTCCACCAGATCATTTTACTCAATTCACTCTTTCCCCCCTATTCTTTCTCTAATTTTGCCCCTGTTTTCTACCACTAATCTCCATTACTCTTACCCCCCTTTCTTCTTCATTTGTCTCCCTCCATCCTCTCCTCTTGCCATTCAACATCCCATCTTTGCCCTCCCACCCTTTCCCCTCCTCTGCTGCACCGTATCGACAGAGGAGGTATGCATTTTGCTAAAACATTGGCTGATGAATCATTGATGTTGGTGTTGAGGTTTCAGTGGTGCTGGGGCAGCCGGATGTAAATAAGTGAGGACCAGACATGGGGTATGGCTAGCTGATATGCAGCCCCGTGTCTGAAACATTGATGAGATATGCTTGGGAGAGTGTGTGTGTCTATGCACTTGCACAACTCTGAAGGCTATTTAAGAGGGTCAGATATGACAGTTGTTTACAATATGGGATAGACACTGAAGAACTGAGGGAGGAAGACAAGGCCAAAGAGAAAGAGAGGGTGACAAATGAGGAAAGATAAGAAGAAAGGCTGAGATAGTGTTACTATATAAAAAGACCACTATTAGACTAAAATGACATGGAACAAAGATGACATAAAAGGATACGCAACAGGAACACATCAGCCCTCCATGCAATCAAGCAGTGACTAATACAAAAGTCACATTTGACACGCTTAGTCATGTGATTTATATTCTAAAAAAGTGAAAACGCACCACCCCAGAAGATGTTTAAATGATCTAAATGTAATGATTGAGATCTAGACATGGAATAATGCGACGGGATTTTTTTCTTTTTTAAATATCGGTATTACATTTAAAAGTAAAGGCCTTCACCAACAAACATACCCAAATCTTGTGACAAGTTAGCAACCTCCGTCATATTATACTTTAAAGCAATATCTCACTTGGCTTTACATTAATTTTCAGTTGAATCACACTGAATTGGTAAGCCATTTTACAACTTTTATACCCTCTCATGTTTGATGTAATTGCTTAGAAATTGTGTTTTATGAGTCAAATGTTAGAAATTGGCCCTAATTATTTGAAATTTGGTCGCCAACCATTCTCAAAGTTATCTCAGGCTTCTTAGACTTTCTGACTCATGGAAACTAAATTGAGGAGATTTTAAAATGAGCTCCAAAGTTACAACAATACATTTTCCAACATAAGAGCAAGGCCCTGTGACTCAAGTGACCTAATTGAGAACCTTCTTCCTGCATTGACGTCATGTATGAAATGACTGAATAAGGGGGGGATGAAGTTGATCCACTGCTGATATGCCTCTGAGCTGTCACTCTACTGGTTCTAAGATACCAGTTTCATGTGTGCACGCACACCACTGCAGGACTTGGCCACTGATTCATGTGTGAATGACCAAAGGGGGTTTCAAGAAGCGATTATCTGTGTAGCCACATTGCAATGCAAACACCAAAAAAGCTAATTAAATAAATGTATCCAACAATAAATGTAGTGATACTAGATATTTTTGGGGGTATATGTAAACATATTACACAAACTAATAGAAAAAAGAACGTTTCTTATTGGAATAAATACCTGAAAAACTTTATGGATGATTTATGTATTTTAGAAAAATACAAAAGCTTAACTGCCTAGTAGACTTGGACGGTATTATGGCAATACCGTATACAGCCAGTATTGAAAAATAGCAACAGTATCCATTTCAATACAGTCATGAAAAAAATGCACAATCAGAGCGGGACTGCCGGTGAGCCGATGGTAACTTTGAGCCGGTCTGGGGTGCTCGCGCAGCCCGCTATTCCAAACTGTTTGTTTTAATCAGCACTTCCTTGTTGCTGCACGAGCTCGTATAGTGTGTGTGTGTGGGTGTGTTCGCGCGCAATTTGGGCTTCAGTCAACAGCGGGATTTTCCCTTTTGGCCGTATTTCCAATTTTATTTTGACAAGGCCAAAACCAAATAATGGCTACTTCCGGATGTTCAGAAACTAAAGAACAAAGAGTACACGAATTCCCCTCTTCCCCTGTTTTACTCAGCATTTCCTTGTTGTGGCGCGAGCCTGTATAGCCACGGGTGTGTCCGAGCGCTTAAATCAACAGCGGTAGCCATCCGAACCAAACATCAGCTGTAAGTGCTCACGGTGGGAGCCTTGACTGAAAGTGCCCGGGCCAAATTATGGTCCCATCCAACCCTGGTCACAGTAATACCGTACACCGCGGGAAAATGTGGGGGAAGTTTGACGGTATCAAAATTTGGATACCGCACAAGCCTACTGCCTAGAAGCTAATCCTGTGTTAACGCTCAAAGACCAAAACTGAAACATATTTTTATTATGACATTTTTTTTAAATCAACACATTTATGTAGCATGTCTTGCTCTGTATTAGTCTTGTGAAACATCTGAAAAGTTTGCAATGAATAAACAAGCCTGCTTTAAATAAATTTAACTAATACAATAACAAAGTTACAAGTATTAAAAAACAAAGCCTAATTTAGCATTGTGGTGCCTTTTTTAAAGAACACAATCTAAATGTCCTCACTTGATAGGGATTCCCTGATCTTTCTGGACATTTTAGACTTGCACACACAGACACACACACACACCTCTCACACACACACTAGACAATGTCTGTTCCACACCTTCACTTAAAGCATTTTTCAAGCCTCTTAGTCTCTTCCTCCCTGCACTGAGCGCCATTAATACAGTCATTTAGTGCACTAATACATCAGTGTGGTCAGTGCTGATACATTATGCATCAGTTGGGGTCAGTGCACAGTGAACTGTGCCGGTCTTGACTCTAACCACACATTGTAAAAGACATTATCTATTTTCCACAGAAAACAAACACTTACACAGTAATGGGTGGGGTTGTCCTAATTAAGATTTTTTTTTTTTTTGGTCCACGATACCAGTCATTTAAAATAGAGTATCTACTTGTATCTTACTACAATAGTTATTATGACGCTTCAAATTAAAATTACAGAAAAAAAATCTTATACTTGAATACATGATTTATATTTCACAATGTGCCGAAGTTTCAAACTCGCATCTATCTCCGATTTAAAAAATACATTTTTATACATTTATTACAGAAATAAAAGCCTAATTTGTCATTTTTAAACTAAAATATTCTTAAGAAATTTTAGATAGTTCAAAATACCATTGAAATACCTAATAATGGAAACATGTAAATAAAAATTTATTAGTAACAGTTTTATTAAAACAAGGAAAATGTGTGCTCTTTGTACACAATCAGTGACACACAAATAAAGCTAAAGTGGTGTGGAAATGGCTCTTTATTGATTTACTAATTAGCCAAGCACCAATTGCCCTAAATTGAATGTGGTGGAGTGGCTGACATAAAATAAGAGAGACTGATAGTTACAGGATGCTTACTGGTTCAGATTAATCCAAAATAACTTAAACTGGATCTCAGACCTTGTGATCAAAACAGGAACTCCCCTGTAAATTAAAACTTCCAAAACTGAATGAGTTTCACACTCTTACACTTTCACATTTTTACATAAATTAGCTCTATTCTTTCACATCTATTGGTGGTTTTACAGATGACTTTTAAAAAGGGGGTCAAAAAAGGCTTGTGAAGTTGTGATTATCCAGGGTTGATTAATTGTAAAACAAACTTTTTTTTTAATTTCCTTAAAAGTTAAAAGTTGTATTTTTGTAGATACAAGTTTCTAGTGCGATAGCGTTGATATGTAAAGTTGTGCAATTTAGTGTCAATAATATTATTAATCTAAAATATGTTACATGGTCTGGAAACAGATGATTCCATGGTGAAGTGTGGAGAAGCTTCCAAAAAGCCAGTTCTTTCCCGATCACGCTAAAGTGGAAACTGATGGTTGCAATACAGGAAGAACGTAAATCAAGTAGTGCTCGCTGCAGAACCACAAAGGTGGAGCTGCACCAGAAGGTGGAGCTGCACCAGATTCAGCCTCGCCCATTCAACCAGAGTCAGCCCAGCCCAGGTTAGGCTTATGGTTATGGTTAGGGTTAGGGTTGGGGTGAGGGTCAGGGCGTGGCTGCACCTGGTGCAGCTCCACCTTTCTTCTGCAGCGAGCACCCTCTCAAGTAAAATCGATTCCACTATTAGTATGGACTGAAGTGATCAAACATGACAGATCATGTCTTCTAATGCAAATGTTTTTAGATACATTTAAAAAAACAAAACTAAGATGGGACAGAAATTTACCTGAAATGATCACAAGGAAATCAGATACACAGCAGATTTTGAGTTACCCAATTATAGCAGAGCATAGCATAGCATAGCACCTTTATTTATAAAGCACTTTAAAACAATACAGAGACTGACCAAAGTGCTTAACACTAAAATAAACATAAAACATACCTATACCAATAAAACTGTAAAATAGATGCAGGTTAAAAAGGTTAAAACAATAAAAACAAGATAAAACAAATCCATAAGACACCCATAAAACAAACAAACTAGTGTCACCACTCATTGTGTCTTCAGACGAGACTTAAAAACCGCAAGTGATGGAGCCTGCCTGACAGGAAGTGGGAGGTCATTCCAGTTTTGGGGCCAGGACTGAAAAAGCTCGATCACCTCTGGATTTACGTTTAGTCTTTGGAACAACCAGCAACAGCTGTTCTGAGGATCTGAGGGAGCGAGATGGGACATATGGCTGCAGGAGTTCAGTCAAATAAAAGCAGCACTGCCATTAAGAGACTTAAAAACAAATAAAAGAGGTTTAAAAGTAATTCGCTGGTGAATCTGGAAAATTATGTATTTTTGTGGAACTTCTCACAAAAACAATCTTACATTAGTAAAATCACTGATGTTGTGTGATGTGTGCCATATTGGCCACATTTTAAGCCAAATCACAGATTTTTTTTTAATGCAAACTTTTCCATGTGATTCATGCATAATCTTGATTATGAGGAAGAAACTATGATCTCATATTTATTAAAAGCCTGGCTCATCTTGTGGCAGACCCACTATGTTGTGCTTTATGCAGAATGACACTTTACCAATTAACTTCACTTTAACTCTTGTTAATGTGTAATAATTTTATAACATGTGAGAAGAAAAAAACATGCATACAGGACTCCTAACCACACAGTAAAACCCCATTATCCTTCAACCACAAAAACATCCACGTCATACGGTTTTAAAAAACAAACTCTTTGAAGCCTGTTAGCTATTCACCGCAGGGCAGAGCACATTAGGCTGGGGCTTTACAGTTAACCACAGTTACTAAAGCACTTTACCTACTTACCGCAGATTGTGCATACATGCACGTGTCTGTCTTGTACAGTGCATCATGCTAGACATGTGCATTTTAACATTTACCATGCATGTGAGTGTGACTACCGTTTCCTGGTTCTGCATGTAATATGAGACTTTAATGAAAGGAAGAGAGAGACGAGGATGAAAGTAAGAAGCACAAGAGGGGAGAGAAATATTGAATGAAGTAGAGACTAGAGAGAACACAGATAGTATTATTATTTTCAAACCACAAAGTCAAATTAGATACACAAGGCAAGTCTTTCACTTGGATCAAAAACACAGCTGGCGGACGTTCATTGATGCCCAAGAGGATCCTGGAGAAGGACCATCAGCTCTGTGCAGCATGGCCTTAAAAATGACTAAACTAAAAGAAAAACTAACTAAAAAAAACAGTAAGAAGAAAAAAGGAATAGGAGTAAAATTTTATTGAAAAGGCATTTAAAAAGAGAGACAAAGAAAAAGAAGTGAGACAGCAAGTTAACAGTGAAAATCAGAGAAAAACTGCAACGAGGCGGCAGCAGTACATCTTGATCAACAGATGACTGATCATATCAGTGCTGGCCATCTTTCACTAGCCGCCGCTTGACGACACCACATGACCCCCCTGTACACACACACACACACACATTCATTTCCCCCCGACGTACCCCGAGGCGGGAGCATCAATAACGAATGGCCTGGCCAGGGGCCTCCACTCACTCACACACACATTCACACAAATACACACAAGCGCGTGCACACAAAGCACCCCCATATGTGGCACGTTCACATATTCATGCATGCATTCAAACACAAGCACAGACACACACAAGATGGTAAGGTTAGTGGTGAATAACAGAAGAAGACAATGAACACACACACACACACACACACACACACACAGATACAATATGGCTTTTTGCCCTCAGGCCTGAGGTCTTACCCCCTACCCAGGACCCCATGTTTTCTGCTGCCCTGCTGCAGCTTCTCTGTGTTTACTCACAGCCAAAATATTTTTAAAAATGTATAAAAATAAAAAATCTAAGTAAAGTGAAATTTCTAAAAGGTAGAGATGTATGTGAAATAACAAAATATAAGGAAAAGAGTGTGGAAAAAAAATCTAAAAAAGGAGGGGAAAAAGGTTTACGAGTTTTGAAAGATGTAAATGTCAAACAAAATGCAAAAAAACATTTTTAAAGCTTAAATATGAAATACAAAAAAATGTAAAAACACAAATGAATTGCGAATTTGAGTCAAAAATTTATATTTTTGTCTATAGCAAGATCTATTTGCTACCAACACAAATCGTTAGTCGATTTTATTTAATACATTTAATCTCCAAAAACAAAATTTTAGTTGATAGTTTTTTTAAAGAGTGTATTTTATTTTACATGGAATTAAACTTTAAATAAAACATATGTTCTGTAAAGATCTGCATCAGTAAATCTAAAGTTAGATTTTATTTAGATTCCCCGTCTTGAATAAATGAATACTAGACTGAGGGCCGACTGCAAACACAACACGATGAGGTATAAGACCTGAAAGTGGGATTAAAAACAGAACAAAAGGACTTATTGAAGGAGAATGAAATGAGATGAGAAGAGGAGAGGTCACGAGGTGGAAAGACGGTGGCGTTGTGTTTCCAGCCTTATGTCTGACAACTCCTAAGTGTAATGGGGGTGTACTTTAACACCTGAGTCCTCCACATGCAGGAACACACACATCCACATCAGCTCTTTCTGGGTTCTTTAGCTCTCTTTCATCTTTTAGTTGCATCAAAGACTTTGTCCCTTTAGTTTAGTTCTTTTCATTCTTTGGACATTATTAAACAAACACACCTGGTGTCTGATTACTTGAGGCTACACGAGGCTTTGGTTCAAGCACAGGAGCAGCACAAGATCAATTCTTCACAGTGTGCATCCAATCATCTTACATCTCCATCTTATTACATCTATGCATGTATCTGTTCAGTGAAGTCCACTTCACTTCACATTGTAGTTACTGACATTGTGATTCAGAATGATGAATGAGAAAAAAATTAATTTAAAGAAAAACTTTGAACTCTGGCTTTGAAAACAGTGTGTTCAAAGCAACAAGGGGATTTTTGCTGATTTTAGAGAAGATATTTGGTTTAAAAAAGCTCTAAAAACCATAAAGATGCCACGTAACGTGTATTTCACTGCACTCATGAGCATGAACCTAAATTATACAACCAATAAAACATTATTCTGATAGCTACATTTCATGGTTTAAGCTTGTAATACGTTTTTCTTTTTTAAACAAATTGCCTTAAACAAAGAAAAATGTGGAAAATTAGAAATTCCTTATAGTGACTTTGCTAGTTGTGATCTATATCCATCTGTCAAAATGTGGAAACAGTAAAAGTGAAATATGGTACAAATTGAGCAAAAACTGAAAAAAAAAATCCATCTGTAATAATTAAATTATTGTATGTAGAGCACTCAAACCAAAAGCAAACAAAAGGTCACAAAACACACATAAAACAGGCGTTTAAAACTGTCTTAATGCGACTTTGTCAAACTAAATATTTGTCATTTAACTGATTTCTGGATTACAGAAGTTCATGTATCTTTTGGGCCCACATTTGCTTATGTAATAAGAAAAATGAATCCACTGTGCATAAAGTTGTCTCTGCTTCTTAATTGAACTTTTTAGTTATTCCTGTTAATGTTAAATACTGTCACTGAGGGCTTAAAGACTCATTAACACACAGGGATTCACATTTACACACACCTTGAGGTGTGTGGGTGAACTACACACAGGAACCAATGTACAAAAAAACCGATATAATGAGAACACACACACACACACAGGATCATTATTGCCTTCAAATTCAAAAGCTTCTTGTGTTTGGCATTTTCTTAAAGTGCACACTTTTTGTTTTTAATTAAATAAAATAATTGTCAATCAACTTTAAATTAGTCCAGCATAAAATAATACTTCTGATATGTGTGTGTGTGTGAGAGAGAAAGAGTGTGGTGGGTGTGTGTGTGTGTGTTAATAATTAGCAGGCAGTAAAGCAGCTGTGTTAATTGCATTTAGTATCCTGCCTGGGGAGAGAAAGGGGAGGAAGAGAGCAGGAGAGGAAGTGGGAAAGAGAGGAAGAGAAAGAGCAGCAGAACGGGAGAGCAAAAGACTGAGCGACTATCTCTCATCTCTTGTTCCTGAAATAGAGAATTCCCATGTATTCCGAGATATAAAATGGAGCATGGAGCCCCAGGAGCAGGAAAACACACATACGGGCCACCACACACACACTTCTTCCATTTACTCTCACACACATGCGCAGCCCCTGGGAGGATGGCGCTAACCTTAATTAGCCTAACACTGTGTTGAAATTGATTGAAATGCAGAACATCAATTATTAAGCCTAACTGTTTTCATAACCCCACACACACCCCACCATGTCGCACATGAAGGGGGAGGGAGGAGAGGAATATTAGAGGGGTAGAGGTGTGTGTGATGATAAGAAAAGTCTGAGTAAATGTGTAGGTTTTAATATCTCATGGCTATAACGTGAAAACAAAGCTGTCACTTTGAAAGCAAACAAAAGAAAAACTGAAGGCGACACATGCAAAGCTTAAAAAGTTAGTTTAAATTTAAATTATTTAAATCTTTTGTGAAATTATGCAGGAAAAACATGAATCCATCTACAGAAAAGCTACGATAGATCAAATCTAAAATGCTGCTGTTGATTAGAGTTCATCAGGTTTCAGAGAGCTAAAGGGTTTTTACAAGTCTACCAATGCAAAACATAAAAACAATCATAATTTGTGTCACTAAGCAATGATACAGAGTAGAATCTGTTATGGATTTTATTATCGATCTGACGCCGACTTACCGGTGCCTGAGTTTTACACTATAGTGGGTCTGTTCAATATTATAGACCATTTTCACAGCAGAGATTTTGATATTTTATTGTACAAGCATAATTAATACCAAACATTTGCAGAATTCTGTTATCACTTCCATGGGTTTGCAGGGTTAGGACGGCTGACAGCGACACCGTTATCAGTATTAAACCATTGAGTTTCCTCTAAAGGTCTCATAAGAGGGGAAAAACCTTGATATGGAAACATAAACACAAAAGGTTTTCCTGTCTACATGTACTGATAAAAAATTTAAATTGTTCAAAACACAACAAATATGTTGAATCCAGTCACACGGCCATTGCGGTCATTTAGTGACCTTTTGAACCCAGTTTTATTGCAGGTCACACTAATGTCATTTTGACCACAGATGCACTTCTCACTGGTCCGGCTTGATGGTCGGATCGTTTAAGTTAATGTGTAACTCACAGATGACCACTAAGATGTTAAAAATATAAACTGGACTCCATTTCCTGGATTGACTTATTCAAAACTGTTAGAAAACGTACGATTTTTTAAAAATCCACTTGTGCCATTAGTGCCACTGGTGTAAGATTTTCAGGGCATCCATCAGAAACACCTAAACACGCAAAGTGGTTCATCTTTAATGTGAAGCTATCTTCAGAGTTTTTACTCTACTGCCAAGGTTTTCCTCTTTGTTTTATTTCCAACATAAATAATTATGTTAAACTTTTTTAATATGAGTCATTTAGATTTACAGAACATTTAGAAAATGAATACAACTGAAGCTTTGTTCAGGTGGTTTCTATTGCCCGTCTTTCTAAAGAAAACCAAATTTTTAACAGAAGCTGACAGCATCCCTCGCTGTATCCTTGTCTTCCTTTGACCATGTCATGCCCGATCCGACTCGATGACTGCCTAACCTTCAGTCTATCTTTGTCCCAGCGCTGCCACGACCCACTGAGTCAGTGGAAAACTCATTTAAACCTAATTACATGGGCCAGCCTTCTACTTCTCTCTTACTTTCTTTCACTGAAGAGCCACTTTCTTTCTTACACCCCTTCTCTATTCTCCTTTGCTCTCTTGCCGTCCTTTTCTCTTTGCTCTCTCGTTTCTTCTCTGCTTGCGCTCCAGTTACTGGATCAAGGCAGCCCTGCACTACCAGTCAGCCAAAACACACACACACAGGATATCCAACACTCTAGTGTGGTCAAGAGGCCTCAGGTACAAAAGCTTTTAGATGGTACATTGTTATATCCCCAGGGTCAGCAATAGGTTAGGAGGCAGTCTTAATTAGCTGACATAACTTATACTCTTCTTCAGTCTTGTGGCCTTAACATGCATGCACACACACACACACACACAGAGTCTAAGACAAAGAACTAAGGTTTGCATACTCCTATATCTCCAAAACACATAGCACTGATCCTTGTTCACGACAAAAACATCAAGTGCACACACGCACATGCTTCAGGTGTGCAATGTTTGAAACTAAAAGGCAGGTAAATGCAAAGAAACCTGGGAGGAACCTTACCCTGTCAGAGGACAAAAACACATCAGACACACTGCTCATATTAATGATAGATGACAGTCTGGGGTCAGTGCACAGGTTGGATGTCACAACCTGCACTGTCGAGTATAAAGATGACGCACAAGAGTGTGGAATCTACTGGTTTTTTTGGAAAAAAGTTACAACCTCCCTGTTGTTTGATGTTTACGGTCATTTAAAAACCTCAATTCTAAGCAATTAGCTTTTGCAAGTCACTCCGTTTAAAAAGGCACAGTTATGATAAAGCAGCTGTTAGAGTTTCATTGAAAATTGTGGTTTCAAAAAACAAAACTCAAACTGTTTTTGCAACCACAACAAATTAACAATGACTCCCACCATTACCAGACTACATTACTCTTCCAGAAAGTTTAGGTACACTCAGGATACGGTATTAATTTGTTTGGGAAATGCTTACTGCTCTGCATGGTAATAGGACACAGGGGACTGGATGAAGTCCAAGGCCGAACCACAAGGAAGAAGGGCGAGGATCAACAAATGCTTAATGATGCGCTGGATAATGGAGGAGGAGTACTCACTCTGGCATATCAAAAACTGGGAGTCTGAACAAATTCACACAGAGAAGGGATATTTTGGTCATTATGAAGTGGCGTATCAGTTATTAAACCCACCTGTGACATCACTCAAAGCAAGCGGAGTCTCTAGAAACATGAAGACGTCCTCTGACCGAAGCAATGTTCACAACAAGTCAAAACAGGGGGCACTGCTGCCGAAAAGTGAGAAATTAGCTGCTAATTTTAGGGGGCATTTAAAACAACTCTTGTTCAAAAATACCAAGAATGCTACATTACCTGCTGGTAAACCTCTACAATTTTGAATGAGACTCCTTTACTGATCAACGTCTGGATTGCTATGCTGTACATGCCGCTGCAGCAGCACAAACACTAAACTGTCTCATGACATGTTTACAAAGGGGTATAGTGTTCTAATGCATTGGAATGACTTTTTGAGCAAGCTACTTCAGGAAATTAGCTGCTTATTTGTCACTGTTCAGCAGCAGTGTCTCTCCTGATCTAGCCATAAGTATTGTTCCAGTCAGAGGATGTCTTCCTGTTTCTAAAGACTGCTCGATTTGAGTAGTGTGTTAAATAACTGATAGAACAGCACTTTCAAATGACCAAATTATCCATTGAATTTACACAAGAACATACAAAATTATTGTTGCAGAAAAGTGTTAATGAAGAAAAGTTTTTAATTAATGCAATAGCCACATTTGCATCATGGATGACAATTATGTAAGTGGAAATATTTTAAACAACTTAAACAATTGCATAATATTATCAATGGCTTTCAAAGATTTAAATTGCTGATGTTTTTGTGTTTTAAATGGTTTGGTATGTTTAATTATATGACTATAGATATCCAGCTGCTTTGTACAGACAAGATTGCATTTAAAGGTGTCAATTATTTCTTTGATTTATTTAACATTCTCCATTAATTCAAATACAAAGAACATAAAAAAAACTTAAATATTCACAGAAAAACAATTTCCATTTGCATTGTTTACATAACAATTAAAATCTAAAGTCATAGGCAAAGATTTTTAAATCAGGGATTTCTTTTTACCTTCAAAATTTGGCGTGCATATGTCGCATGAGGTTTAGTGAACCATGATGAAATGTATCAAGAGAGAAATCTGCTTCGAGTATCCGGACCTTTTTGGTTCAGATACTTTAAATAATTCAGTCAGAAATATAATGTAAAGATGCTGATCAAGTATCGAGATCTGTACATAAAACTTCCAAATCACCACAAACACACACACAGATCAATATTAATAAAGACAAATCTGATATATAAAAAGAATCATTGGAGAACGAATTACCCAACTTTCATTTGTTTGCTTCCAGCGCCCTCTACTGGCTAAAGAAATAATTACCATGTTTCACCCTCTTCTTTTGTCTGCTATGAATTTATTAACTTCCTTATAATAAAATAATTTTAAAAACTAAACTAGTAGTCATCTCAAATTATTCTAGCTTCATGCTAATTTGTTATAACGTATGTAAACAAGATTTTAGTTAACACAATTCGTGTTTTGCTTCCAGAAAAGCTTCAGGGGTCAAGTTTTTAATTCAAAATAGTTAAAAACGTTTTTAAGACGTTTTATAAAAAATACAGAAATATATTGAAACATATTACCTTTACAACTAAATAACTAATGAGCAGTATGATTTATACCGTGTTGACTTTAGCTAGCGTAGCGGGTTGTTCGGGGCTTACCTTTTTTAGTAGTCATCAACACACAACTCCCAAAAAGTAGCTGAAGCAAAAGAAGAAGGTACTTTAACTTCAAATGGTCAACAGAGGTTTAACTTGTTAAGCACCTTGAGTTAGTTTTTTTTTTCTGTATGAAAGGCGCTTTATAAAGATTATTATTAAACATTTTGAAGACAGGTGCATTAATGAAGGCTGCGTTCCATTTTCAATTCCAGCTGTAGAGCTGAAAGCAGGTTGCTCTGTGAAACTGCTAAAAACCATGAATTCATCTAAATGGAATGCAGCCCTCATTAATACACCTGCTCAGTAAAGGTTTTTCTATTCAAAATGTTTGCAGTGAAAATAGCATATTAAATATTACAACTACAACTTGCAAATGACTACACCTGTTCCTTGTTTTAGCTAGATAGCAATTTAGCAGCCCATGTTTCATCACACTGGATATGCTTATTTTCTATTTTACCCAATTTATTATGATCCAATTTTTGTTAAATTATTTTCTTAAAAATCTGAATCTTTGATACAAATAATTGGATTAGTTTCAAGCAACGTTAGCCACCAAAAGCCATCCATCCTCATATGAAGACACTAACTACTAAAATTTCATTTTGCACCCAGTTTTTATTCACTGAGACCTGTCTTTAATTTTAAATGTTTACATTTATACTCCTAATCATTTTATATTAGCAAACAAAATTGATAACATTTTACTTTTGAGCAACTGTTCAAAAACAGGTGTTATATTCATGAGATTCTACCAAACCCAATTAGGCAAAATTAAACATGCACACCACCAGGTTCAGATCTCAAGAAGTTCAATCAAAATATCCATATTTACCTAAATACTAATTAGAATATGCACAAGCATAAAGGGGAAAAAAAACATGGTACACTTTTAAATGAACATGCAAGTGAACATTGTACAATCATAAACAGAAATACCAAAATGAATACCAACTGAAGTAAAACAACTTTATTAGTGTACACTGTAAGAAGTCGTAAATGTAAGATAGTTGGAAAGCTTATGAAGGTCAGTGTTTGAAGAATACATAAATTCTAACAGACTGCGCTCTAGTGAATATGCTCTGTTCATAGCAAGCAGAGGGAACAACATGTATGGAGAAAAAATTAAAAGTACAACAATATAACATCACAAGTGACATGTAAGGAACTTCACTTTCTCCAAAAAGCCATTTTCACCTGAAAGGGGCTTATTTTGGAATACACAATTGTCATCACAATAAGAATACAATATGATCTGTATGTAGGATAAAGTGTCCTTCACAAAACCTCATTTGATTCCAGCTTCCCTCTGAAGGGGAGGAGAGCTTGTAGGTCTTAATGTACAATCTAAGGTAGCTCTCATTCAAAGAAAACAAAAGAAATATGCAAAGATTCTGCTGGATCCTGGCAATATGCACAAAAAATGGTCTAGCAATAAGCAAAGACTGCATGTTTTTGGAGTATACAGTTCAAACAATTTTATGTCGATGCATAGAACAATGTTGGTCATCAATGACAACCTTACAAAGAAAAAGTTTCAGCTCGCTAAAGTATGGCTGAACTGGCAATAACATAAGACAAGTGAAAGGATGAGAAAATATCACAGTAATGGAATGATTTCAGGTTATAAGGAATCTGATATCCAGTTTTTAAAAGAAATGTTTATTCCTGATGTATTGTGTGTAATCAACCTGGATCAAACCAAGAAATAAATTGCTCAGATACAAATCTCTCATTGCTGAAGTCTCCATAAAAGACAATATCATTGGTCAAAGCTGCATCCTCAAACGCTAACATTTGAAGTTTCTACAGGATGCTAACAATAAGCAATGTTTACATCAAGTGTAAGACAAATTTAATGTACAATTTCTTTGCATCAAAACAAAACATAAAATGTGAATGGGTTTACATGCACACAGACATAAAAAAAAGGTTTTATTTAAAGAAAGCTGGAATGTGATTGTTCGAGTGGAAATACTGAGGCAAGTATACGGCTAAAATTTCTAAGGATTATTGTGCATTAATTTCGAGTGAAACATCTTAGCTCAAATGAGACGTGTGCATGTAAACAACTCACAATAAATTTACAGTGTACAATGATTAAAAAAAGAACAGCTGTTGGTACAGAAATTGGTGACAGCTTTTATACTGCAAACTAGAATATAATGATAATTATTAAGTAAAAACAGAATTCAAACCAACTCTCCAGTGTCAAAAGTTTGTGTTTTTAACTGTTGGAACACAATAATCATAATACTGTATTGCCGAACTGCTAGGTTATATTCTCATATCGAAACAAATTCATTAAAAAATCTCCACTCGCTTAAGTTTGCAAAGGGAGACTAATAATGTGTAGAGTAATTCATCAAGCCAATAAAATTAGATGCATGTGCTGAGTCTTTGGTCACATCTCTGCAGCTGGAAAGCAGTTTGTCTTTTTTTTTTAACTAGCAATTGAAATGTCCTAGCCACTACATTAATTTAGGTAGCCCAACTGTGTTTTTAAGATATTCTGATGAAACTTCCCAGTCATATTCTGTATAATGATGCATGTTTTCAGTGGTGGATTCTAGGAAATGGTTCACTCCTATGCTACATACAAATCGCAAGCAGTCATCAAGAAGTTTTTGTAACAGAAAAAATACTGATATCTAAAAAAAAAAAAAAAAAAGAAAGAAAGCTTTGAAGATTTAAATATATTTATATATAAAAAATACAAAAATGTAGCTAAATCCTTTTGTAAAGAAAATAAATGTGTAGTATAACTCACTTGAACACTTAAAGCTTGAACACTTTAAAATATCAAGCTGGTTTAAGATCTCATTATTACCAAATGGAAACATCTTAATGAGCTGGCTGAGATGATCATCTTTACAGTGAATATAGAAGAGGGGGAGGGGGGTCTCAAAAGGGCTTTTCCACATTCCTATCTGCACAATTCAGAGCGTATCGTTCTTGAAGGCAACTTTCTTAGGGGTGCATATTTAGGGCAGTGCAAGTACAGTATAGAAGCTATTTCATAAAGAATTTTTCTCTTGAATAAATGTGTCAATAACTGGAAAACTGTGCATCAGTTTGAGATACTTGTGCATTTTAAGCAAAATGTGAAATCTCCGCGATAAGTTTTTATCGTCTGTCAGACAGGTGGAAGCAAAACTGGTTTGCTTGTTATTTAAAAACAAGCTCTGAACATGTAACATGCTCTCTTTCTTGCTTTTAAAATTTCTAAATTTATTCATTAGTCATCTGTGCTGATCATATTTTAAATTGAGCAAAATATACAAGTTTCTTTCAGTTATGATGCACAGCACAAACATGATTGAAGGACCACCTATACCGAGGGAAGCCTTTTTTCCAGATCAAAACAAGTGTGTTTAGTTTTATTACTTCTCCCCTTTTCAGAGCTGAAGACCATGCATTCCAAGGTAGTCTGAGTTATGATGAAAATGTGGGACAGGCTGAGATCAAATGGAACGGATAACTGGTCTCCAAATCCCCAAAAAATAAAAAATAAATCATGCCTGGGTGGGAAGTTGACTTTGGTTCAACATAAAGCTGGAGTGGCAGTAGTCAGTCATCCTAGTGTAAACAGAAATATCCACACCAAATCAAAAGTTGTGCTGTGTGTAGCGAAGAGTTGAGTTGAACTAGTGGTTGGACAGTCGGTCTCTAAAATTACTAGGTTGATCCCCGAAACTGCTGTGGTGTTCCTGAGGATGCTTCAGGTTCTTGATTGGAGCCCAGATGTTGCCTAGTCCATTCTGACGTCACTCTTCTGATATTAATATTGCAGGTACAATTCAATTATTATGATAATGAGAACTAAAATGTCAGCCTGATGTTGACCAAACAGAACCAGTGGGTTTTCAACATTTTTGATATTCCACAGTCGTCTCCGATGCCACTCTCTCAGCCCCCAGGCCTATTGTATATCTTTTTTTTTTTTGCTCTTTGCTTTTGTTCTTAAAATGTTGTTGGTACACTTTTTAAGACTGCATGGCGGTCTTCTTTAGAACAAACGGTTGTGAAACACTGTGAAATGTCAGTCTGACTTTGAGCCAAACTCTGTTTAGGACATACTAGAGCAGCGCACTGAAGGTGAACCCATTTGGGTCAGCACTTTATCCAACCACTGGAGGGGGCCGTTGAGATGCAGCTCAATCCAACATGGAGTGCTGGTAACCGTCTGACGTCTGAAAATAAAACAATAAAAAGATTAGGAGAAAACTTGGCCTTGTAGTTTAAAAAAAAAGTAAAATATGACATCACAATAGTTTCACAAACCACTTAAAACCAGTGAATAACTACAGGAGCTCATTTATGTGATACTAAATAATGCATAAGAGTTGTGTTCTTTTTAAGAGATGAATAAAAAGTAAATGGGAGTTTGTAAAACCGAGGATTAACTCAGTGATCAAACACACTGCAGGGCTTAGCGGTCTAGTCGTGACTGGCCTGGGCTCCAGAGACACGGAGTAGAAACCGTTAATCTGTCTTGCAACACAGCCGTGTAACCCTGGCCATTGAGAACGAGCCAAAACATTCCCACAAACACTTCTGTCTGGCTCCCGGGTTGGCAAAACTCAAAGAAAAGCTAGGAGCACAAAATATTTGTTGAATGGAAAACTGGATGGTCAAAGAGATGCAGATGGGTTCTCTGTAAACTTTTATATGTAGTTAAAAACAAATAATGAAAGATTATTTCCATACAGTGTAGATGAGATCACAGAATTAAAAACAAAACACATAGTAAATGTTTCATGTTATTTACAAAAAATATTTGAATGAATTAGCAATTCAAAGCTGTGAGGAAGGACGAAGAAAAATCCAAACCTTCTAAACTCAATTTGCCTGCTGTTTGTTTGCTAATGAAAATGTTATATAAGCACAACTATTGTATATTCAAAAAGGCATCTCAATGTCAAAAATAACCTTCAACTTGAACAGCAACCACTTTAAAGCCCAATAGATGTCATGGTAATTATCTGGTGTCACAGTTTTAAAGGGACACAACAGTAAATTTAACCATGCAACTTTATGACTGACAGGGGATTTAAGAGCCTATTTGTTTAGAATGGCAGAACAATATATTTGAGTGTGTAACAAACCTGTATTCTGCTCCCCAGCCCTTGACGAAGCTCATTCTGATTGTGCACATTCTGGTTAACTGGTACACTGCCTCAAATCCCTGATTTACTGACTGGGCCAGCAGGGCAGCAAACTCCTGGTTGTTAAAAATCTTCAGATTACAACCTTAAAAGAAAAAAGAAAGATGTATGTAAAGAATAGATGAATCATTCAACCAGTGAGATGAATCAGACACAGCATCTCCCACCAGCTTAAGAGCGATGACTACCAAATACAGTGGTCTATGCAAGACTGGAAACTTAACATTGTTGAATTCACTTTAAACAAACACAATCAAAGACGCTGAAGCATTGTGATGAGTGGGAGCATTCATTCACCAGAATAAGGACTAACCATTAACGTCATTAAGATCCTTGTGTTTAGTTTCTGTGCAACTCTGTACCTCAGTAATCATTCTGCTCACACAGCCCATTTGGCCAGGAATTAAATGTTCAAATTTACATGGGTACAGATGAGTCAGAGTGTGGGTGAATGTGTGATAAATACTGTCACAATGTGGAGGCTCTTTATTGTGGCTTTCTTTAAGCTTTGCTTTATTTGTATCAGCAAAGACAAAAGGCACGTTTTGCAAATCAGTCAAACTTATTTCCACTGCACACGTCAGCAAACTCGTAACAAAAGTCACTGAATTTTATTTGCTGGTGGTGGTTTTTGATTCTCTAATAGATCCAAGTTAAGACAGAATTTAAAGAGAATTAAATATGTTTTTGAATAAAATAATTGGAACATTAAAAAGAACAATTAAAAACCTGGAGGTATCTTGCAGACGGTGGCTGGGTGCCAGCCATATCGCTGGTTACAGTTGGGACTCTGAACAAAAATGGCACTGTCGCTGAGGCACTCGGCAAAGACTTCCCCACCGATGTAATACAACCTGACGCCACGACCTACAGAAATAGACAAATATAAACAAAAATGTATAACTAAAGTTGAACTTCAAATGAATTTTATTAATCACTTGTTCCTTTTTTACCTATATGTCTCCTCGTCATTTCAACAGTTGCGTTTCTGTTCACGTTGCTGAGAAGTCCTAAACAGAAGCGTTCAGAGTTGGAAGGATCAGTGAAACCATCAACGGTCAGAGACGGCTGGGAGGCATGAAACGTCTCTCCAACTCTCTGGTTCAGCTCGTAGTAGGCTATAGAGCACCAGAACGCCGGTTCACTGTAGGTAACTGGCTGAAGGTCTGAAAACAAATCAGAGAAGAAACATTTATGTCTATTATTCAGAAACCTCAAATGTCTTCATTTTATTCATGTAAAAGTTGACTCATTTTTATTTTAACCTGTAGCATGAATATGTCAAACTGTTATTTTTTTTCTTAGATCTTTGAAGCAACAAAGATAAAGGGAATAATCATAAAAAGAAAAAGAAAGAACTATTACCTAAACCATGACTGACAGGTGAAAGGTTGCTGGGTGACATTTCAGCAGGAGAACCTGGTAGAAAACAAAGTTAAACATTTTATTGCTTCTCTCTCAGCAAGTAGTTTGTCTGAGATTAATGTCTATGTAAATATAGCAATAAAATCACAGCAGTCATGTTTAAACTAAAATGGTTTCCAAACAATGTTGTGGCTGCAAAAGAAATAATTTAGCAGCATAGCTAACTCCATAAATTGTGCCTTAGCTGTCTGCTTGTAAATGTGACATTTTAAAGAGTAAAGAGCTCGATCAAAGGATTTTGAGTTGAATTGTTTGCCAGCATGTGACCCCCTAAGGCTCTGCAAACCTGGACAGCTCAATTAGTCAAAAGCTTTTGTTTTTATAGCTGTGAACTAAAAGAATTAAAACATAATGATCTTCTGTTTTTAAACATTTAACATCTAAACCCACAGGGGTAAAGTAAATCATTTCAAACACAATGAAACCCAAAATTGTTCCAGTTCAGGTTTCAAAATGAATCCCGTGAGTGTTGTGTGTCTTTTTCTGAGAAGTGACATACACAGCTACTCATACCCATAATAACATTAAACTAATCTACCTGATTCCATACTTTGATTCATTTGCTGGTCGCTGGTCTCTCCATCTTCACTCATGTAGCCAGGTGGAGGAGTGTCTAAGGGGAAAAATTTACTATTAAGAATAAATTTAAAACAAGCCACTGTATACGAGACAGAAACTTTAAAAAGTGTGTATATTCTAATACACATTGCATATAAAATAATCGGTGAAAAACATTATGCAAGCCAACATATTAGTGTATTACACCATTTTTGTTACCAAGTGCTTTTAAAGTTCCAGTATATAACAATTATGGCAAAAATGTCTATACAAACCTGGTATATAGTTATTAGGAGGATCTATGCCTGCAGGGAAGTTGGTGTTTTCAGGGATGGAGTTTGTAAAGTCATCTAGAGGTGGAAGCTCTGTCAGAATCTCTGTGTGACGGGGCACCAGCACTGGAGGCAGCACTAAAAAAAGATCAATGGGACTTTTAATAACAATTAAAACTGTAATTACAGGTAAATCATATACAAAACTACAAATCAGCAATTGAACCACTAATATAGATGTGAATGCTCTCAAAATGAAAATATCTAGTTCACAGCTCAAACTGGACAATCTGTTTTCCTCCACTGTGTTCATAAACACGTTAAGGGGTATTGGGAGGGCAAGAATAATCAGTAAACAATTCAAGGAAACAAGGGTCGTTACCGGGTGTCTCTACTCTCTGGTAGTGGTAGGGATTGACACACACTTCATCCTTCTTGAGGTTGAATGCATACTGGCAGGTGTCAATGGCCCTCAGCTCGTGGTGGCTGTGCAGGTCCGGCCATCGCCACAGTCTGCAGTAGATGACGTGAGGAAGGCCCTTTCGATGGGACACCTGAAGACGCCCATCAAGTGACCTTAGAAATGAGCAAAGAGAGGATAGCAGATAAAAAGCAGACTAAAGAGTGAGCATGAACAACAATTTCAAGTGTTTGTGCCTCTAAAAATCTAATTTTATTGTGTTCACTGAGTTAATGTCCCCATAAGAATAAAGAAATTGTACTCATCTTGTTACAAGGCAAAGAAAACCCATATCCTGACATAAGTGCAACTCTAGATTTACTAAATGTATTTACCAAATTAAGTAATACAATGGTGGCAGTAATGAAAATGTAATATGACTCAATGAGTGTCAAAATCCACTAATAACTTAAAAATGACCACACACAACAGTACACACCGATACTACAGATTGCAGAGTACCAAATAACCATGAAATCAATAAATCCCCATTAGTTTCTGCTGCAGAAGTTTTGCAGATGTATAGTGACAGTGCATTTGAGTGTATTCACCTGCCGTGGTCAGGGTATCCGTACATGCCTGTGGAGTCCCACTGCTCTATCGTGTGGCCTGAGCCTAGACCCCAAAGGTCTGAGCAATTGCTACAAAAAGACACATACACACACAAGACAAATGCAACAAAAAAGAATGATCAAAATAAAAGCAAACAGATGGTAAACATGAGGTGTTTTAACTTATGATGACATCACAGATGTGTACAGTTGGTCTCTTAATGACATGAAAAAGCAGAAAGGAGAAAAATCCACTCTGCTTTAAAATGGGAGACCGAACAAATGACATGGTTATGTGACAAATACAAACCAGTGATATGATGCAATCAAGTGAAAAGCAAAAAAAAAAAACCCAGCACTAATCATTTATTAGTGTTCAAAAGATACACTGCACCATGTTTAATTTACCTTTAGAAATTAAAATATACTAAAATATTAACCAAGTCACATAGTAGTCAAATTTAAATTAAAACAATTGAGTAATTAAAATATTTAGAAGCAATTTAATATACAAATGCTGCAATGATGAGAAAAAAAACTTGACACTTGCTTAATTCCAGTAGTATAATCTTTTTATTAATGTGCTTCAAAGTTAGGAACACACACTACCATAAAAATCCCTGATTGAAATTAATATCTAAACACACATTAATGCACATTTCTAGAACAAAAGAAGTGTGACAGGAAAAGGGTCACAGAGGACACACACATACACACAACAATGATGGTCAATGAGGATGTAAACAAATTCAGACACAAAAATCTCAACTGCAGCCAACTTTTTCTGAATTTTCTCCCCATTTAAAAAGGTAAAGAAGAGGAGATTCTGCTGTCTGATCAAAGTAATTGGCACGCCTGTCTGTACAAGACTTTCTAATCTCAACACTTATCAACCTACTGGAGCTTTGCAGCTACAAGCAGAGCAGAGTTTCAATAAACATGAATAATGTTTTGCCTACAGTCTGTCTCGCTTAAAGGTCAGCCATAAAATTGCAGAAATCTTTCCGTCAAGAGCCTTAAATCAAAGCTCCACTCTAAATATCTTCAAAAAGCTTTTGCCAACTTTGAAAAACTCCCCAAACCACTCTAAAAAGCTGAAAATGTTTGTCTTTTTCCACATTTAACCTCTGCACAAACAGAAATCTACAAAGCTCTACACTTCCTAACACCTCACAATTCTTCAGATACCCTTTTGACATTCTCTACCCAACCCCCATCCACCAAAGAAGACAACGGCACGACCATAGCCAGAGCTATTTATCTAAGCGTTTATCGGTCAAGCTTCCTTACGTTCAAAGGGAAGTGGGCTATGCATCATCAAAAGCCTGGAGTGCTATCTGCTGTTAAGTACTACATCCTGCTGCTCATGGCAAGGTTAAGTCTTCACATTTTTGCTGAGCCAGCATCAATCCAGAAACAATTTCTGTAGTTGAATCTATGTTGCAAGTTAAGAATTGTCCCCATTTGCAACACAAACATTAAATCTTCTGTTGACTTGGCATGGTTATTTGTTTTCTCCCCTAACATGCAGATTATCTGTTTCACAAAGCCCATCTAAAAAATTTGATTCAATAAATGCTGTAAAACTACTTACGGGCCGTCTAGCCACACACACACACACACACACACACACACACACACACACACACACATTAGATTTAAGAAAATCAAATTATACTAAAGAACAAGAATATTGTCATAAATTTACATGAGGTGGCAATGAGTTGTTCAAAAATACTGCTTTATTGTATGAGAATATGGCCCGCAAACCCAAATAATGAGTGTGTCTGTGTAGCAAAAAAATAGTAATCTTAAGAAAATAAGTATCTCCCCCAATTTTTATCAAGATAAACTTTTCCTAGTCTGGTGCCTTGACTAACCTACATGAAAGTCTACAAAGGACCAGTAACCCTTTGGTTCAAGTATAAACTAGTAGTAGGGCTAGAATGCACTCTTTTTTCAGAAGAAAACATTTAAACATAAAACTAGACATATTTTGTGTCTGAAACAACAACATCCTGTTGATAAGATAAAGATCTGCTGCAACACAGGGTCACATTGTTCTGTTTACAGGGTAAGCACAGACCTGCAGATAAATTATATCAAGGCGTTTTGATTTTTTCCACTTAAACCTAACTAATAACTTTAAAGAGATATGCTTATTCATTGCCAGGATAAAGATTCTATATTGCTTGCAAACTCTATAAAAATTATTAGAGTTACACAACTGTTAGTAATTTAATTCCATTATGTGACTGACTCACTTATTATTGTCTCAAAATTTCCAACCATTTTGTAATGTTACAATCACTTAATGCTAGAGCTCCATGTTTTGAGCCACACTGCTACTCACATATTTAACCATCTGAGGTAATCATCTCACACATGTTCAGATAGTTTTGTCTCTATAGATCCCGGTTGTATGGGGTGACCAAGGAACAGGAGGTAAGAGTGGTGGTCTGCTAATCAGGATATCAGGGTTTGATCCCCGGCTGGCCATGTGTCAAAGCATCCTCCTTGGGCAAAATACTGAACCCCTAATTGCCTCCCAGCCACTGAACATTCAGCATTCTCCGTGAAAGCCGGGTGACACCAAAAGACCATTTAAACATTGGTTCCACTTTCAAAAACAAAAAGTTTGATCAACTACAGCAAGAACTCTGGGTCAATTTATCTGAAATAATTCAAATTTCTGCCAAATACAAGATTGTTGTGGACGTAATGCATGGGACATCTGTTTCCTCAAATAAGGTTTCACTTCTGTTGCCTTAAGTTGCCAATCAATGACAGCATGACGGGGAAGTGGACCTGCTGTTGCACAACAGCAACTTCACTTCCTGTGACCATGCGTGTGCCCATCACACTTTTTCCTACTTTAATCTGCGTTTGTACATCCGATTGTGTAATTCAAAATCAGTGTTATTGTGACATACTAGTGCAGGCAAACTGTAAATAGGTTTTTGCATGAAACAATTCCCTAGATAAATTGATAAATGCAACACACTCTACATTTTCTCTTGTTGAAACATTGAGTTATTGAAAGAGGTGTAGCTGTTTGACTGTCACTGCATTGGGGTGTTTGTGTATAGACAAATGTTTTGCGTTTACTGTTCTCACCTGGGTATTGTGACACACTTCGTGTTGCTGTTCTGTGTGCTGATGGCTTTCTCCAGCTCATCCAGCTGACCGGTCTTCTTAAGCTTCTTCACCAGGCTTTTAACCGCTTTCTCACACCATTTCTCTTCTTGTCCTCCTCCATTCTGCTCCCCGACACCTCCAATCCCCCCTCCTGCTCCACCACTCCCTGTTGGGGTCTTCTTCCATCCCAGGAGGCGTTTCACAACAGGGGGAGTGAATGGAAGGATGGAGGACATGGTGGCCTGGGTATGTTTAATTGACTTGAGGATTGTGCCTTTTAAATTTATTATAAAGTGACAATGAAATGGGGAAAAATTTGGCTGATAAATTCCTACAGTGAAACTTAAAAAAAACTTAAGACAGAATATGTATATATTTTGTGAAAATGTCTCAACTAAGGCATTGATCTTATGCAGTCCTGACAAATCTTTGAAGAACAGAACATAGGGAGGAAGAGCATCCACAGAAACCTAGAAAACAGAGAAAAATTATTAAGGTAGTAATAATGGAGCGTAATGTTTAGGTTTTTATTCAAACATCATACTTTTAGGATTTTTTTTAGCAGTCTTTTTCCAGTTCAGTGCACATTTCAATAAGATATAGGGACTAAAATATTATCTAAGTGGTTGACCTGCCAGTCAAAGGGTTAAAAAACAAAATTATTCAAGATGAACAAATCTATTTAAATATGCTAATCCTGTCATGTTGAAATTTGAACATCAGCAAAGAAAATATAATTAAAATACACAGAATTTCTTTTGATATACATAACGTTCCTGGTTGTGTGATGAAATGCTTTGATTTGATAGCATTTTGGTTCTATAAAAGACAAATTGATCACAAAATGTGTTTTCACTTAAAAGCAGAGAATGAGGCAAATCTTACTATATATTTTTCCTAACTAAAATGTCACTACTTGGACAAACTTCATGATGGCAAATTTAAAGTTTAAATGTGGTTTAGAGAAATTACAAAGTTCTCAAATAAATAAGACTTTATTTCGTTCCAAATGTTGAAGGACTACAACAACCTGGACTGATTAGGGTTCTTTTTTATGTGTTTAAGTTATGGCAATGAGGAAGTTTTAGGCTAACCGAGATCTTTTTGAAGTGGAATTCTATGTAAAAGTTATGAACAATTAGTCTTGTTACCAGTAGACAGCTCTTTGAAAAGTTTTAGCTTTGAGAACTATCCATACAAATGAGCTAATAATCACACAGGAGCCTGTTTCAAAGTGGATCTCCATCATCTCAAAATGGCTAATCTCCAAGTTCATCTAAAAAGTACTTTTATGCCATTTTAAACATGGACTTTTACATTACACAATTATGGATGAAACATGAAAATCTGACCAAATTTTCTTTTGAGTTTCTATAATTATAAAATTTGATGTAAATATCTGTATGACACCATAAAGCTCTTTATCTGATCTGTAGTATAGAATACATAAAGTTCATAAGTTTTCCACAGAAACCCATTTCAAAAGTATCCAAACCACCACTTCAAAGCTGATATCATCAAAACCAGCTTTCACCAAATCATATAAAAAGCAGTGGTAAATTAATTTTATGGCCAAGACAGATGTTGAGATAAAACAAATTTAGGCATAGTTTTGCCTGAACCAGATTAACAATATGCAATTTCTCTCTGAATTAATTTGTGCCATCACATTACTTATTTGGCTTTTTTAAAAGGTAGCAATAATGTTGATCAATGTGTCAATGTGGTGGAGAATGTCTCAATTTAACAGGAATGGAAGAAGGGTTGATGGTTATGTGTGTATTACACTGTAAGTCCATGCTCTTTCTTAGAATTATATAGACTAGCTTAACCTTTGAACTGGTTACTTACGAAACAGTATAAATGGCTTTCTGATCCAGGTAGACCACCATGGAAAAACACTTAACTACAACTTCAAGAAGTGTGTCTGGATCTGCTCCATGTGGTCTAAAAACACCATTGATCAAGTTTGAGTGCATTACTGCCAAAGTGAAGCTTTAAAAACAACTGCGTTAATTACTTCGGCTAAAGACTGATACTGAAAAAAGGAGGATTACTTTAAAAAACAGCTGAAAACGCCTGGGAAAAAAACATCTACGTGGGAACGTAAAATAAACAGAAAGCCTCAATGTAAGTCGGTGAAACATGGGGGAAAATAAAGAAAAAAAACATGATATGTCTACAGTGCGTCTCAACGACATTCTGATACAGTTATCTGTCTTGTGGATAACACGAGCACCGCTATTTTGTAAGCAACGTCTAGTTTCGTGTGTGAGAAACTGTGTGTTTGGGTTACGTCCTCTACAAAAATATACACGAAGGGAAGAATAAGCTAACGCTACTAACTGCGTTTCAAAACAAGCCGCGGATGTAGATTTTGACTTAATTCGCACAAAAGCGATGTCATTTTATTGCAGGGTGTTCTCTGAGCATATATACGGTTAAAATATCCAAGTTTCTTTTGTCTAAAGCGACTAACTCCATCTCTTTCTTCCCTTCGCCTCCGAAAAGACTACGAAAAAAAAATCTGCTAGCAAGCTTGCTACTTAGTGCCCACAGACAAACAAACAGGTCTGTTGCATGTTCTCTCGCTCAAAAATCTCATCACTTTCGTGGCAGGAAATAGACTTACCCGACAGCAAGGTGAAATATCGTTGAACGGTCATTCAGGTACCTGTCAAGAAAACCTGGTTGTTCATTTTAAAACGCATGTAGAGACTACAAAATAGATTTTCCACCTCCGAGCCGCCGGAATGATGGCCCCTCATTCATAGCGCAACCAAACATGTTTCGCCTCTCGCCAAGCATCAACGCTAAGCGGCTCATTTAGGTCCCGCCTTCTCTGCATTTCTATTGGCTACAAGCAGGAAATCAGCGAATGACCTGCAGACAGTTGTGTGTTCTATTGGCCTAATAGTACGTCTGTCATACGTTGTTCAGCACAAAGGTTTTACATTTTTGTGATGTTTTTGAATAAGATGATAGATAGATAGATAGATAGATAGATAGATAGATAGATAGATAGATAGATAGATAGATAGATAGATAGATAGATAGATAGATAGATAGATAGATAGATAGATAGATTGATTGATTGATTGATTGATTGATTGATTGATTGAATGAATGATTGATTTTTGTTTTTAAAATAACATTTGTAACCATAACATGTGGTTGGGTCAATTATGGCTACACCATGCAAATATTCACCTGCCGCACATGGATGCAAATTATATCTATTTCTGAGAAATCAGAGTTAAATATGGTAAAGTCAGCCACTCCTATTTTTCTCACTGTGCAATTAAGACCCAATGAGGCGCATGCTCAGTGTGCACAGGTTGCTGCTTCACCTGAGACTTATTCTCAGATTCGACTGGGTCAGACTAAAAGGAGGTCCTGTTATGGATATCTATAGACGACAGATGTGCACCAAAAAGCCTGCAGATGAGTAACGGATGAAAAAGTACAAGAGCGAATTCCACTGAATTATTTCAGTCATCTTTTTACCAGCTTGTAAGTAATTTTGAGATTTATCTTTTATTCTTTGCCAGAATCAACACTGGTTTGCTTAACACTAATGAGAAATAACACATAGAAAATAAGTGTATGCTGAGAATGAGTTAAAAAACTGTATTATTTGTTTATTACAAAGATCCAAACGGTATAAAGAGAACAATTTGATATCTCATTTTCCATAAAGTCTACTGGGGCTGTGTTTCTACAAGCAGACATTCATACAGGTTGATGCTCAGACTGTGTAAACAAGAACACATAATAACCCCCACTGGATCATCACCAAGGAGACATAAACTCCAGAGTGTTGGCTGAGGCTTACAAAATCTCATAGAATCACTGCAGTGCAGAGAGGTGTGAAAAAATATTAAAAAGTTGTTTTGGTTAATGAAAAACATTCATTTATGTTCTTTCTGTGTGCAGGTGTGTCTAACTTGTATACCTCTAGAAATGGGAAGATGCTGCAGACGTAATGGGAGACTGCTCTGCTTGTGTTTGCTGCCTTGTATGATGACGGGCCACCTTGTGATTTATATTATGGTGTCCATATTTGTTACCATCTCTTACGCTCCTCCAAAAATAACTATTCACTACATAGCCCAAGGGATTTCTGCAAATTCTACTGCTTTGGCCTCTCACCCACTTAGTCCTTTCTGGAACCTTCGCTTAGAGGACAGTGCTCTATGGAACCACTTGCAGCATACTTGGGACCGTCAGCACAACCCCATATTGAGAGGAAATACATCTGGGGTCACGACAATGCCAAAAGCCCAAGTTTCAAATGAAATCGAGGATGAATGTCGCTCTAACTGTATGTCATACAAGTGTTCAGTCCCTCATGTTCATGAGTTAAACAATATGCCTGAAAATATCAAGGATTTTATCGGGTCAATGCACTGCAGGGAATACCCACTCCTTATCAATCAACCCAGTCTGTGTAAGAGAAACAATGCTAACTTTGGAGTAGAGTCCCCCACGCTCTTCATGGCAATCAAATCTCAAGTTGGAAACTTTGAAAACCGACAAGCCATACGTGAAACATGGGGCCGCAGTTGTCTGGTAAGGGGGGAATCAAGCAAAAAATGGGGACTAGTGCGTACAGTTTTTCTGCTAGGAAGACAAGACTCGAGTACAGGTCCTCACCCAGACCTTCAAAACCTCCTGAACCTCGAAAACCAGAAGTATGGAGATATTCTTCAATGGGATTTCAGAGACACGTTCTTCAATTTAACCCTAAAGGACTTGCTGCTCTGGCGATGGCTCCAGCAGTACTGCCCCACACCCATGTTTATCTTCAAAGGTGATGACGATGTCTTTGTTCGAACAGACGCCCTTCTGGATTACCTGCACAAGATAAGGGATGAATACAGCCTGTGGAGAGCCTACACAAATGAAACAGACCTGAATTTGTTTGCAGGGGATGTGATCAGCAATGCAATGCCAAACCGTGAGCCATCTGCTAAATACTACATACCGGAAAGTTTCTATAAAGGTGCGTATCCACCTTATGCTGGCGGAGGAGGGGTGGTGTACTCTGGCTCACTTGCTTCACGTTTGCTAGAGGTGTCTGAGAGGGTCCATCTTTTTCCGATTGATGACGTGTATCTCGGCATGTGCCTACACAGACTCGGGCTCTCTCCGAGCCATCACCCTGGGTTTTTAACATTTGATCTCATGGTTACAGACAGAGACAATCCCTGTGCGTATAAATCAGTTCTGCTTGTTCACAGGCGAAGTCCGAAGGAGATGTTGACATTGTGGAAGCGGCTCCAGAATCTGCATAGTCAATGCTGAAGCCTATTTGCTAACCAAATAGGATTTACTAAGTTCCAAATGACTGCTCAAACCACACTGATTTGAAAAAAAGGACACACTGTCACAACAACCTCATGCAAGATGGCAGTACCATGTTAAGGTCACAGTTAATGGACCTTTTGCACGGAGACTTATTTAACTTGGAGGAGACTGATCTACCTCAAATGGTACTTTGTAAAAGACCTTTACATAGTAAGGGCACTCACAGTTCATAGTAAATTTTTAAATTCCTACTGGTATGAATGTGCAGTGTTTACTAAATATTTTTATTTAAATTATACTTTTTATTGTGTGTGTAAAAACAATACATTTTATGTCATTGATGGTTTGCTGGTGGTTTATCTTTATCAGAATCTGAGGGATAAATACAAAAAGTCATTATCATTTTATATCTAACAACTTATTTTGACATGATAATTTGCCTTTATTTTGACATTAGTTTCCCTTTATTTGAAGGCTTTAAAAGTTGTGTGAAAGAAACCTAATTATAAAATTTTAGATTTTTGTTCATAAAAGAAACTTGTTAGGATTTTAAACCATAGCCTTACCATGCGTTAGCTGTTATTGTTTAAGCATTTAAATAAATATTAATTTGAGAATGTCATCATGGAGTTTTCATTTATTTTATTAACATTCATTAATGAAATAAAACAAATCAGGGTTTCTTGGCTGCTTGAAATCCTTAAAAATGCTTAAATTTCCATGTGGAATGTTCAAGACTTTGAAATTGATTGGACTTTTAATAAAGTGCTTGAAACTAACTGAATCAGAATAACATTAATTGGGCACGTTAAAATCCATTTGAATTGATTCAGCACGCCTATTCTGTTTTCAATGGTCCTCAGTGGTGACACCTCCTCACCCTTCTCTCCCCAAAAATTGTTTTATGTTTTTATTTTTCAGAAATGCACATTTTATCATCCAATATAGTTTATTCTAATAAATAAATTAATTAATTAAAAGGAAAATATGGAATTTGAGGATATAAGTTTAGAATAAAAAGAAAAATATTTCATTGGGCTTTACATTTAGGGCATGTTTTTCATGTATGTGTAAGTTGTCACTAAGGTGCTGGAATATCTTGAAAACTCACTTTGAAATTCCTTGAAAAGTGCTTGAATTTGATTTTGGTAAAGGTGAAAGAATCTAGTAAAAGGCTGAAGAGAATAGCTCTCCTCTCCTCTAAACCCCTCCCTTCTTTTCTCTGATATTAAATTGCATATGTGTCTAGCCTTAAATATCAATCTTGCTACTGATACACAGACATTGGCTTTGAAGTAATGCACGTGTAGCAGATATGTCCATCTGAGGACCACTGGAGGACCATTAAACACTCAGGAGGAACCTGAGAATAAGAGCTCAGGAGCTCTGAACATGTCTACTGTTACACTGGTGGTTGATATTCCTGTTCGGTTGCTTCAGCCTTTTCCTTTTCATTAAAAAGACTTTAAAACAGAAAATGTTGAAGCAATAAGAGATTTTAAGCATGCTCTTTGAGTTAATTTTAAAATCTCATGTAGGGGTTGACTTATACAATAAAAGTGTTAAATTTGCAAATGTTTGATAGGTCTTGAAGCATCAGGAATTTTCAGGCTCAAGCAGTCATCTGCGATTAAACATTCCTGGTTTTTGCAGAGATAAAACAAAAAACATAAAAAACATATTAAACAAAGTAATACCTCTGATTAAATTGGAGTGGTGTTCAATCATGGTACTTGAGGGCAACTATTTTGCATGTTTTAGTTTTCTCTGCTCCAATAATAAATGACCCAGTGATTCAAATCAGAAGTCTTGGGACAGAGAACCATCAGAGAACAGTGGCCCTCGAGGACCAGGACTGGACACAATAAAAATAGATAGGAAATATGTCTGCTTCTGAACAGTTCTTTTAGGAACAGTCAAAAATGACTGTTTGAAACAAACAAAAAAAAAGATTACAAAGTTGCACACATAGTTGTGAAACAGCACCATCTTCTGGTCATCTCTAGTAATTACCAGAACCTTCCTGAAGACTCTGGACCTCCTCCTGTTAGAATATAAAGCTGAGACTCTCCCACTGCTGAGACACAAAGCTACACCAGCAGCACAGGAGAAAAGAGACACCTGGACAGAGACAAAGCTCACAAGAAGACTGAACACCAGAACCATGCTGAGGCCTCATGCATTCAGGTCTGCTCTCAGGCCCGTGGTGGACTTCTACTGGCCTGCACGCAGTCTGTGGCCAGAGGTCAGACCTCTGTTCTACCAGCAGGACCTCCTGCAGAGAGACCTACAGGAGCTGTGCCGCAGTCTGGAGCTGATGGACACACTTCAACACCAGGTCCTGCAGGACACAGAGCCCTGCAGGAGCAGAGTGGTCCAGAAACCAGTCTCCTATCAGCTGGACAAAGAGGGACAACACTTTGGCCTGACCCTGGACACTCAAGGCTTTTCTCCAGAGGAGCTGTCAGTCAGGCAGGTGGGCAGGAAGCTGAGAGTCAGCGGGAAGACGGAGAAGAAGCAGGAGGACGGGAAAGGCTCCTACTCTTACAGACTCCAGGAGTTCAGACAGGAGTTTGATCTGCCTGAAGGGGTGAACCATGAAGCCGTCAGCTGCTCCCTTTCTCCAGACGGAAAGCTCCACATCCAGGCAGCCAACGTTCCAAGTGTTGACCAGGCTGAGAGAGAGCTGACCATCAAGAGGAGCTCAGAGGAGGACACACAGCAGAGTGTGTGTTCACAGGAAGAAGACAGCTGAGCAGAGACACCCAGCAGCTCATAGAACACCAACCTGAACCAGGAGCTGCTGGTGGACAAATAAAAACATTTTCTGTTTGTCTTTTATAAAACTTACTGCTGTTAATAAATCAGTGACTTTGTACTATTTGTATTCCGTTTGTTCATGGTGAAATATGATTAATAAACCATTTAAATAATTTTTTTTGTAGTTGGCTTCTGGTTTCATACTGCATCACATTCTATTAACCCCAAACATAAATTGTAACCTGAACACAATATTTAAAATTAATCTCTTTTCATTTAATAAAAAAGGGGCACTTATTGTGTATAAAAACCCCACAGCACATCCAGACAGTCATGATCTGCACTGATCCTCACCAAGCACGTCTTTTATCTGCTCTCACAACTGCAGCCAGTTAGTGTAATCAAGACTGCTGCATCATCGCAGCTGGGTCGGTGAAGGTGGAGATAGGCTACAATATATTTTTGATAAATCTTTCAAAAATGAAATAAAAACATGCAAAACAAAAAAACCCCAACTAAATGAAAAAAACAACAACAACAAGAAGCCATTAAATATAAATAAAAACTAATGAAATCTGTGCAACAAGTCAAAAGATCAAATTAGTTTGAACATTATAATAAACTTTTAAGGAAGTCCTTAAAAAGGAAACACTTTACAATTAAAGCAGTACTTGTTTACTTAAATTATGTGTACAAATACTTGTGGTTCCTCTTTGATATTTTATTTATGTGGAAGGCACATGATTTATACTCCCAATCATTAGCACAAATTTAGAACTGGATTATTGGTTTTCAGGAAGAAACTGACTCACATTTTCATAGTCAGCGTCAAAGTTTTCTAATGTCTGAAGTTTTGCAAGTAACAAAGAGAAAAGGTGCTTATACTTTTTCTAATATAAGTCTTTTATGAAAAAGCATTTTCAATGCAGCAAAGACAGAAAAAAATCTAATACAATATTTAGATGACATTTCCCGTAAAAGAGAGTCAAGTTTTTATGCCCTTCTATTTTAGGGTTACAAAAGTCATGATTTTAATAACACCATGCACATTGTCATACTTTATGAGAAAACTGCAGGTTTTGGGTGAAACTTTAAGACTTCAGTATGAATCATGGCCATGTTTAAAAAACACACAGAATGCTTCTTCTAGTCTTATAGATTGTGAGGGAATGTCTTCCAATTATTAATGGTGGAAAAAAGCCTATGTTATTATGATCTATAAAGAGCAAAAGACCAGAACAAAAAAAAAAACCCTGAAATAAAATATGCATCAGTTTAATAAAACATAATGCACAATTTCTGATTTGGGACCCAATATCATCTAGTCATTCAGATTAATAAATTACAAAGATGGATAAAAAGCAAATAAATATACATTTTTTTCTACTTTACATTTCTAGGACAAAGTTTTTTAACAGGTGATATTCAAAGAAGTTATCTGTTGTGCAAGAAATTTTTCTTAATTATGTATTTCAGCAGAAAAAGAGCTATTTTCATCTGAAAATGTAAACAAAAACATCTATTAAAGTTTGTTTTATTTTTTGAAGCTTTAGGCTAAAAAGAGAGTTTATTTTAGAATCAATTTTATAATGATAAAAAATATAAAAATATTGTAAACGGATCAATTTGTGAACCTCGTGAATGTTGTGAAACGGCACCATCTTCTGGTCATCTCTAGTAATTACCAGAACCTTCCTGAAGACTCTGGACCTCCTCCTGTTAGAATATAAAGCTGAGACTCTCCCACTGCTGAGACACAAAGCTACACCAGCAGCACAGGAGAGAAGAGACACCTGGATAGAGACAAAGCTCACAAGAAGACTGAACACCAGAACCATGCTGAGGCCTCATGCATTCAGGTCTGCTCTCACTCCCGTGGTGGACTTCTACTGGCCTGCACGCAGTCTGTGGCCAGAGGTCAGACCTCTGTTCTACCAGCAGGACCTCCTGCAGAGAGACCTACAGGAGCTGTGCCGCAGTCTGGAGCTGATGGACACACTTCAACACCAGGTCCTGCAGGACACAGAGCCCTGCAGGAGCAGAGTGGTCCAGAAACCAGTCTCCTATCAGCTGGACAAAGAGGGACAACACTTTGGCCTGACCCTGGACACTCAAGGCTTTTCTCCAGAGGAGCTGTCAGTCAGGCAGGTGGGCAGGAAGCTGAGAGTCAGCGGGAAGACGGAGAAGAAGCAGGAGGACGGGAAAGGCTCCTACTCTTACAGACTCCAGGAGTTCAGACAGGAGTTTGATCTGCCTGAAGGGGTGAACCATGAAGCCGTCAGCTGCTCCCTTTCTCCAGACGGAAAGCTCCACATCCAGGCAGCCAATGTTCCAAGTGTTGACCAGGCTGAGAGACAGCTGACCATCAAGAGGAGCTCAGAGGAGGACACACAGCAGAGTGTGTGTTCACAGGAAGAAGACAGCTGAGCAGAGACACCCAGCAGCTCATAGAACACCAACCTGAACCAGGAGCTGCTGGTGGACAAATAAAAACATTTTCTGTTTGTCTTTTATAAAACTTACTACTGTTGTTAATAAATCAGTGACTTTGTACTTTCTGTGATCTCTTTGTTCATGGTGAATTATGATTAATAAACCATTTGAAATATTTATTCTTGTTTTATTCATTGATTATTGTTGAACCTCTGGTTTACTGCATCACATTGTTACTATCCCATTAGGCTAAAACATGAAATGGAAACTGATCTCTTTTCTTTTATTTATAAAGGGCAGTTCTTATAGAAAAACCACAGCACATCCAGACAGTCATGATCTGCACTGAGCCTCTCAGTCTCATCAAGCAGGTCTTTTATCTGCTCTCACAGCTGCAGCCAGTTAGTCAAGACTGCTGCACCATCACAGCTGGGTCAATGGGGTGGAGAGGGGCAGCAAAATATTTTCAATAAATATTTAAATACTGAAATGAAAACATGCAAAACTTTAAAAAATTGCTTCAAAAAAATCCCCAAAACAAACAAATGAATAAATATAAATATAAACTAATGAAATTTGGGCAACAAGTCAAAATATTATTGGTGAATTATTTTAAACATTAAAATAAACTTTTAAGGAAATCCTTAAAAAAGTAAAACTCTTCAATTAAATACTTCTAGTGGTTTTACTTCCAGTATTTTTGGTTCATCTTTGATATTTTATTCACAAGTATATGGAAGGCACATGA
>SSNR01000152.1:1332107-1470473 GCA_006937965.1 Callopanchax toddi
GAGTTTATTTTAGAATCAATTTTATAATGATAAAAAATATAAAAATATTGTAAACGGATCAATTTGTGAACCTCGTGAATGTTGTGAAACAGCACCATCTTCTGGTCATCTCTAGTAATTACCAGAACCTTCCTGAAGACTCTGGACCTCCTCCTGTTAGAATATAAAGCTGAGACTCTCCCACTGCTGAGACACAAAGCTACACCAGCAGCACAGGAGAGAAGAGACACCTGGACAGAGACAAAGCTCACAAGAAGACTGAACACCAGAACCATGCTGAGGCCTCATGCATTCAGGTCTGCTCTCACTCCCGTGGTGGACTTCTACTGGCCTGCACGCAGTCTGTGGCCAGAGGTCAGACCTCTGTTCTACCAGCAGGACCTCCTGCAGAGAGACCTACAGGAGCTGTGCCGCAGTCTGGAGCTGATGGACACACTTCAACACCAGGTCCTGCAGGACACAGAGTCCTGCAGGAGCGGAGTGGTCCAGAAACCAGTCTCCTATCAGCTGGACAAAGAGGGACAACACTTTGGCCTGACCCTGGACACTCAAGGCTTTTCTCCAGAGGAGCTGTCAGTCAGGCAGGTGGGCAGGAAGCTGAGAGTCAGCGGGAAGACGGAGAAGAAGCAGGAGGACGGGAAAGGCTCCTACTCTTACAGACTCCAGGAGTTCAGACAGGAGTTTGATCTGCCTGAAGGGGTGAACCATGAAGCCGTCAGCTGCTCCCTTTCTCCAGACGGAAAGCTCCACATCCAGGCAGCCAACGTTCCAAGTGTTGACCAGGCTGAGAGAGAGCTGACCATCAAGAGGAGCTCAGAGGAGGACACACAGCAGAAGAACTGTTGGTAGAACACCAACCTGAACCAGGAGCTGCTGGTGGACAAATAAAAACATTTTCTGTTTGTCTTTTATAAAACTTACTGTTGTTAACAATGACTATCTCTGTATGCTGTATTAATGATAATAAAACATATAAACTTTTTACATTGTATTGTTGCTTTATTTATCCTCTTGTTTCTTACTCATATATTTTCACGTTTTAATTTTTTATTAAAAACCTGGAAACTTGGGAAAAATCTCTTTCAAAATAATCCTAAAAACATTTTATACAAAGAAATTAAATGTTGGTAAAGTGTAAAAAATATTAAGCTTAGTTTTTTTTAAATAAATTTGAAACCATGGACTGATAAACTAGTTTAGAAAACAACATATATTTTTTATCTGTTATGTTATCTAATGCATTTTGTCTAATTTACCATGCATTCTGTAATTCTAGGCTTTTTGTATATTTTGTGTATATGTATATATATATATATTTTTTTTTTCAAAATATTTTTTTAAGAATAATGAACAGCAACTGACCTCCAATTTCGTGTGTAATATCAAAATTATATCAAGAGTTAAGTCACTAAATATTATCAACTCTTCAACAACAGAGCTGCATTAAAATGTTTTACACAAATGTTTTTGTAATTACTAGAAATCTCCTCTAGTCGGCAGCATTTCCTCCCAGAAGCTTTATATATTCCTTTAAAACCTTTGAAATTTTGTCGTAATTCAGTTTTCGGCCACTAGGTGTCACCAGAGTTTAAGAAACAAGACATTAATCAATGTTCGCAAATCTTTTTAATTCCAGGAATTCAGACTGCTAATTCTCCCATTTCAGATCAGTAACTGATGTTCTTTAGCCTGGGTATGAAAGTACTAATATAATTGTTACACTTTTTTTTTGTAATGTGATGACTAAATGATCTAAGCTTCCTCAAATAATATTTCACTGGTGTAAAAACTTCATATATTCAAGTTTCAGTTTGCGTTTCTTTGTACTTACTAGTAAAAACACTACTCATCTAGACATCTTCTTTTCATTTTAGCATTAAAAAAACACAGATGAGCAAAGAAGTGGGGCAAAAACAGCAAGGTTTCAAACCTACTGCCTTCGTTTCAACATTTTTTATCTCTGAAGAACATACGGGGGGGATGATGAAACCTAGCAAACACAGCGCCTTGCTGCTCTGGGATATTGTGTCAAGGCTCATGTCAATATTTTTGACACATAAAGAGAATTTATGAGTTTTCTGAAGGAGGAAGATACTTTTTTTTTTTTGCAAGGCATTCACCTTTGGATGAACTCCACAAACTGGAGGCAGGATAGAAGTGAGGAGGAGGAGGAGGAGAAAAATGAAAGGTAACAAAAATAGAGGAAGGATGAGGAGGAGGATGAGGAGGAGACAGCAAGGCTCAGCTCCAAGTAAATCATCTGCATTGTTCTCTTAATGCGGCTTGTATGCACCAATACACACACACACACACACACACACACACACACACACACACACACACACACACACACACACACACACACACACACACACGCACACACGCACACACACTCACACACACATCCTGAAAGCGCCAGGACGTCATCAAACACTTACACAAAGAGAATCTCGGGCACTTCCTCGTTCCTGTCTTAGTTTGTTCCTCCTGGAGATGTTTTTTAATGCAACATAATCCCCCTCTTTCCCTTGAACACATAAAAGAGATATCCTTCTATCTGTGTAAGTGGTTCTGACGGCCACCAGCTCAACACACACACACACACACACACACACACACACACACACACACACACACACACACATGTAGAGCCGCCAGCTCATCAACATGCAGTTATTCCTTTGGCGCTGGATTGCAGGTTGTTAATTGGCTGCAAAGCAGAATGTGTGTTTCTTTCTGCCTGCACATGTGTGTGTGCATGTGTGTGTACGTGTGTGCTTGTGTCTGTACTGCAGAGCTGGGGCTGCTTAGGAATTCCCGTCACGTCTCAGAGCCTCGATTAAGACGTTGCTCCAGTTTCGAACAGACAGACATGTGGGGAGGAGGGTAAGAGAGGAAGTGATGGAGAGAGCATGCAGCAGGGGGGGGAGAAAGATGAGAGAACTCCAGAAGAGTGGGAAGAGAGGAAGAGGTGATGAGGCGGGACTCGGCAAAGGACAGGGAAAAAAAAGAAGAAAATTTGGAGGGGGAGGTGAAAATGAAAGAGAAGTAGTAAAATACTGCAGTGTGTACGACCTATAACTGATAACATAGCCTCACCTCTGCAACTGCTGCTCTTATCACTGCTACAGAGTTGCAAAGCAGTTGGGTTCCATATACTCTACAGTTAGTTTACAGTTCCAGCACTAACCTCCTGCACAGTTTCTGCAGAAATAATATTTCTTGGGTATTTTGTGAGCTCTGATATCATTTTGAAAACACATTTCCTGTTAGAACACAAAAACAGAACGAGGAAAAAAACTTACAGTTCCCACTTTTCTGATAAAAATGTTCAAAAAGAAATTATTATATCAAAACTCAAACATTTATTTTAGCTTGCAACACATATTCAGTCTGTGCTCTCAAATGGAATTCCTTTAATCTGATAAATCATTCATCCGTTTAAATTAGTTATCGTTTGAGTCTGGTTTCCTTCTGGATGATGACTCTATTAAAAGGTTAAACTTGTTACAGGCGGTTAATGGTGTTTTGATCTTTTCTACATTTTGTCCGGGAGCTGATCATTTATTTCAATCAAAAATTTACTTTGGGATATCAGAGCAAGATTTTGCCGTGTAGAAGAAGCAGTTACAGTAAGTGTTTTCCACTAAAAAGAGAGACGTATTCAGTCAAAATCTCATAGACCAGGGTTAATAATTAAAAACCAACCAACCAAACAAACAAATAAAGGAAATTACTTTTAAAAAATAGAGGTAATACCTTCCTAGGTCATGATTATCCTTAACTAAGTAATCAACTAAAGTATCCTTAAGAAAGCAAATTAAGCCTGTAATAGCTTGCTTTTAGGTAATGATGGTGATTAAATGTAGACAAACAGAAGCAATAAATAATAATAATGAATAAATGTATGTTTTTGCATACATTATATATATATACGTATACATACATATATATGCATACATGTATATGTATGTGTATGTATATATATATATGTATAAATACATATATATGCATCTATATATATGTATACATACATTTATATATATGCATACATGTATATGTATGTATGTATACATAATATGTATACATATATACATAGCGTGTGTGTATGTATAATATATAATGTATATATTTATGTATATACTATATATATGTGTCTGTATGTATACATATATCCTGCGGTATTAAATAATAAATTATTATTTAATTATTATTAAGAATATTAATAAATATAATCAAATTTATATATATAATTTATATATAAAATGATCTGCTAATAAGAATATGAAAGAATGTTTGAATAGGAAAAAAAAAGGAATATTTTAGGCTTTAACATTCCATAATATGACATTTCTACATCAAAATCATAATAAATGGTCTTCTGTTTTTATTTTGAAAAGAGAAATACTTTTTTTTTTTAGAAAAATATACATAATTTTGAGTCAAACAGAAGTCTAAAACCAGCAAATACAAACAGAGAACGACAGTAAGTGTGAGGCAGCAGGGTGATAATTTGAAGGTTATGTATTCTGAACTTTTGGATTTGCCTTAATGAAGCCATAAGAGACTGCTGGACGTTTCTAGGTCAGAAATTCAGTCAGACGACACACAGACGTGCACTCTGCTGCATGCCCATACTGCGCGCGCGTGCTCACACAAACTGTTCTACACAAAAAGAGCAGATCTTGTGTTATGTAATCACGCCAGAGAGTGAAGAGGGACAAGAGGCACTAATCAGACACCAGCAGACACACTCGCACACTTCTCACAGCTGTCTGTCAGACACTGACAGCAGCAATGTTGCTCTTTCCAAGCTGCAGCCTCCAAATTGCTTTTTACCAGAGGCGACAGCACGGCTGGTGTTGTTTTCACCTTATGAATCTGTCTGTGTGTGTTTATCTGTCTGTGCATGTGTAATCATGGCTAAAATGTGGGAGACAAATAGCTTCAGGAATGCAGTTTAGACTTTTTCATTCAGAAATCCAAATAAACAGGGCAATTACCTGATTTTTCCTCACTCAATTTTTGTCTTGATCTTCTACTCGACTTTCAATATGGTCGCTAAATTTGAATTCAGTGTAAACAAAATTATCAAGTCATTTTTCCGTCATCCAGACAGCTTTCATTATCTATGCACAGTCAGGCAGGCAAAAATGACTGAATTGCTGTAAGAGGCAAAAAAACTAAACAAAGCCTCACACCTCTTGGTGCTTCAGATGAGTCCAGACGCCCGAGGTCAGAGGCAACAAAAGCTTTCATTTCCTGGAACAAAGACAAACAAAACTGGTCATTTGCACAGAATTACCTGAAATCAAATAAGTCTATCTTGTTTACCTGGCCTCATTTGTTACCTGTCTTTGTTTCTGTTCTCCACTCAAAGGTTCCAGAACAGGGTTAATTAAAGAACCTGCTATCTTTGCTCTTTTTTTAAAATGCATTTGTGTTTTCTCACCTTAAATGACCTTCGGTGTCTTTTTTCTATGCTAAATGTAAAAGTAACCCTGTACTCCATCCTACTCCATGTAAGTGTGGGTGTTTCTGTGAAGGACTGCCATTAAACTGATCTCATGGTGCGATCATGTTTGTTTTAATGGAAGTTAATTAAATGGGCAACAGAAACCTGTCGGCTCTCATCACTATTGATTGATTTACAGCACTCAAACACACACTTGCTCTTGCACACACATACACAAAGCCGATGCTCTAAAGACTCAGGTCTCTGAGAGGAGATGTCTGATACTCCCACATCAACCATCAACTGGCTTTCACGTTTCAAAGGGCTTATTTAACCTAATCCATAGCAGCCATGAATCTTTAGCTCCACAAACCAATAAACTTAGTGAATCATTCAAAGTTAAAGAAAGCATTAAAATTCACTGATTTATTTAAAATATTACAATTTCATCTAAATAAAACTATTATCAATTCCCAACGTTTAGTTTTTAGTCACGTACAAGGAGGACATTTGGGGGAAAACCCAAAAAAATTATAAGTAATTTTAATTTATTTGACCAATTTCACACATCTCCCTATTTGACTTTTGTTTTTAATGTTTTATTTGTTTCTGAGTCTGTAATTTTCTATAATAACAAGTGCAAATTTGGATACATCTCATTTTTAGAAAGTGATGTTTTTAAAATTTTTAAAAATCTTCTCAGATGAGGCACTTTTATTTTATTTAAAGGGCCCATGGCGTGGTTTTCTGTGTTTTCTGACTTATCTATCATGTTGCAACGTTGAGTTCTCACCTTAAACCTGCCAGAAAGAGCAAAAAACTGCATCTATCTGTCTCCTAGTACAGCCAGTGAGAAGCTCTTCAAGATGTCAGACCTCCTCCGCCAGTAGGTTTCAAACCGTTTTTTTCACTCCTAGCCCGCTATGAGGTCATAGTGATCCGGACTTGCTTATATGGTAAATTCTCCGCACACATGCACGTTCACGACACCTGGAGCTGGGAGAACGCCAGTGCTGCTGCCGCCATTGACCATAGACCGTGTAGCACAGACACAGAGTAATCTCTCGCGTTTCTCTTTTCTTTTAGCGAGTGTTTAGTTTCACTTCGTTTCACTTTCACGCGACGGCACTGCCCCCTACTGCAGCCGAAGTGTCAGGCTGCCAAATAAGGAGAAACCCAGCAGAACCGGAAGGCGGCGCATTCTTCTGATCTCTGAGTTGCTCGTTAGGAAATAATTACAGCGTATTTTGAGTTATAATGAGTGCAACGCTAATCTAGAGGCATCAAAGATTAAATCTGTTTAATATAAATTGATTTAAATATCGTGCCATGAGCCCTTTAAAATAATTTAATAGGTTGTTTTGTATAAAAAGTATAAGTGGTTGAAGTGGTGTTTGCTGTAAACCAGGAATTAGTTTGTAAAAGACAACCAACCAATGAACCAACCAATGAACCAACCAATGAACGATCCAACCAACCAACCAACCAACCAACCAACCAACCAACCGAATGACCAAATAATCCAACAGCTGAACAAACAAACAACTAATCAACCAACTAACCAACTGATCAACCAACAAACCAACCAATTGACCAAATAATTGAACAACTGACCAACCAGCCAGCTAATCAATCAACTAACCAACTGATCAACCAACCATTCAAATGACCAACCAGACAGAATGGCCAAACAACTGAACAATAACCAAGCAAATCAACCAGCCAACCAACGGACCAACCAACAGACTAAGCAAACAGCTGGACAACTAACCAGTTAGCAAACTATCCAACCAACCAATTCAATGACTAAATAATCGAGCGACTTAACCACCATCCAGCAAGTCAACCAACTGAAAGAATGACCAGACAACTGAACAATCAGGCAGTTAACTAACCAACCAATCAGTCGAACAAGTGAACAATTATTCCAGTTAAAACCAACCAACTAATCAACCAACAGAATATTTGAACAACCAGTCAGTTAACCAGCCTATCAACCACCCAACCACATAATATATTATTTTTTCCCATTCTGTTTGTGGCCAACAAAAATTAAAGTGGTAAATTTTCAAATTACAAATTTTTGTATACGAAGCATCTGAATGACTTGAACCTATCCGACCCATTTGGAAAACAAAACCATTAAACAGCAGTGAAAATACCATTTTCTTCCCAGCTTAAATGTAATTTTTCTAATATTTTTAAATGAACATTTTTGACAGACATATACATTTTGTGTTTTCCGGTGCTTCCCCCCCCCCCCAAGATAATTTAATAAATACTCAAGAGCAGACATTTTAATTTACATCTTTAAATTTTACACCTGGTGTCTGTTGCAGTTACAGAATAAATGACCTTTGTGTTTTTTTGTTCAAAGTTTGTCATTTAATTCAGCACGAGTGTCATAAACCACAACATGGGTCTTTGTTCCGCGGCCTCCTTTGTTCTCTATATGTGTGTTCTTTTGTTCTCCGTGATGTGTTTGGTTTGTTCGTATCTGTATGACAATGATTAGCTCTGATGGATGATAGTGACCCAATAATTGTGACAAGGACACAACATTAACAGTGAAGCGGGGACAATGGCAGTGCCGCTGCATGGCCACTGCATTATTCAGACAGGATGGCTGATGGAAAAAAATGGGGGGAGTGGAAACATGAGGGGACAGGAAGGAAGCATGAGAGGAGGAACTGGGAGAGAGAATCAGAGAGGGTCTACAACTGAACAAAAAATAGACCGGGGGGTCGCACAGATTTATAGCACAGAGGGGCACTTCTTCATGGGAATGACAGATAGATAAACTGACGATAAACTAACAGAACTATGAAGTGGATGTGTCGGCAAATAATCTCCAGAATTGGATTTAGTAGCCCTGACCCAAAGCAAATAAATACATATCTGATGGCAAGATATTTCTTTGTTCTCAAGCATAACTGAGGAGAAAGCAAGCTTACTTGCTAACCCTATAGCTAACAATACTTTATTTTTAATTTATGTAACCCATAATGAGCTTGAGTTAATGAAAAATGCTTTTGGAAAATTGAGAAATTCCAGCAGTTACAATTTGAAAAATGTAAAAAACCCCAAAAACAAACATATATGGAAATGATTTATGTCACAGATGTACAGTATATGGATTTTGCATAGGTTCTAATAAATGTTAAGTCCTCTCAATCATCAACATTAATGTGGTGGTTTCCAAAGTTGGGGTCAGGACCCCATGTGGGTCATTAAACACAGTTTGGGGTCTGAGATGAATTAAAATCAAACTGGAAAACAATTCCTAATACAATATTTCCACTATAAATTATGTAAAAACTAAAAAATACCAACTTAAACTTGACATAATGAACACAATACAAGTTGAAGTCTTTTGTGCAATAATAGATTTTTTGGGGAGTGATTTGTGAAGATGTACATACAGTACACAGTATGGAATTAATTCTCTGCATTAGACTCATCAATAAGAAGAAGAGCGTAGCTGAGTTTATGGCACCCAGGAGGCACTTGTGGGTTCAGTATTTTGCCCAAGCATACTTCCCATGACTTGGGCCTGGGATTGAACTCTTGATCTCCTGATCAGTGGACAACCTATGTTCCCCTGAGCCACAGTCACGTTATGAACTATGGGCGTCCCATGAACTATGGGCGTCCCATGAACTAAAGATGAACGAAGCATTGTTGAAAGGAGTAGCCACAATATTCCGTTTGCAGGAGCTGCCATGTAACATGTTTTAGCCAGAATGTGGGGCTGAAAGTCTCACCTCGCCATGCAATCATAGTGTGTTTTAAGCATCAAATAACAAACTACAGATAAGAAAATGAATGTTTCAAAATGCAGAAAAAGTTTGAAATATCAACAAGAGTAAATGGCTGGAAAAAGAAAGGTGCATTTTTATTTTTCAGTCAGGACAATGTTCTATTTATTTACATAGAAGGGGCAAGACTTAAAACATATACCACAACCACACACTAGGGGGAGTATAGGGTCTTTTTGGCTACAATTTCCATGTTAAGCTTCTGTTACTTTATTACACATGTCAATGGGGATTATAGTTTATAGTCTCCCACATTTTGGAATATCTTATTTTATGTATGAGGTGGGGTTTAAAACTGTATTGCAACCAGCCACAAGGGGGCACTTGCTCTATTTAATCTTCAACATTCAGGTTCATTTCCTCTATATTTTTACTATTCCTTTGGTTCTTTGAGAAGATAGTGCTTACTATAGGACCTAGGGGAAAAATTGTGTAATGAATTAAAAAACACATATACTACAAAACCCTCCCAGCTTCTGTTGCCATAGTTACACCTAAAAAGATCATGTGGACACCCAGATAAACCCTCTCTTAGCCAGAGTACAGATGTAATCATTGCTATCGTTTATCAAAAAAGAAGACAAACAGGGCCCAGAGGACTGATTTATTGATCCTCAGGCCATATCCATCTCTTTACTGTGCAGAAAAGCATCAAATGTCAAATTATCCTCAAATTTATGCACTATTGTTGTCAGCAACTCAATTAGAGAATTTCACTCAAAAAATTCTGAAACTATGACATGTTTTGCTTAAATTTGCTTTAAAAAATGGGTCAAATTTATATCTTTTTCATTTTTTGGCAAGTCAGGTCAGGGGGGGGGGTTGGTATTGCTGTATCTGTGTTGGGGCCTATCACGGTCTATTTTAAGTTGTGTTCCATGTTAAAATTTGTTCCGTCTTGCCTTTGGTGTCAGTGAGCTAATAAAATATGCATGGTTTGGACTTTTCACCTTTCCGATTTTTATTCCTTGTTTAAATCAAAGGAAAATGGAGCCTTTTATGGTTGGAGCTCATCCATGTTTGATGTGCAGCCAGGAGGGAGACCTAGATAATAGAAGCTATCAGAGACATACGGTGCTCAGTGTGTGTGTGTGTGTGCATAGGTGTGCACACACGTGGGTCTGTCCTCCTTTGGATTCTGTTTCATTCGAAGGCATTAATGGACTTGAATGTATTACGACAGTCACTGTCAGACAGTCTGACACAAAGCTAAATGGGTTCACATACACATGCTGTTGCGCGTGCATATGTGTTTTCCATCATTGAGTGAAAAATTTCACAGCAGTAAAATGCAATAACATTAGACGGGATCAGTCACTGCATCAAATGAGGTTGGGCAGTGGAGGAATGTCCTTTCTTCTGAGAAAGCTGGAGACATTTAAAACATGCTTATTAAAACCTTCAGCTTCTGCATGATTTATTTATTATTCATTGGCATAAAGTCATTCATTTAAAGTAATTCAGTCAAGGAAAGCAAAAAAATATAGAAGAAGCAAACACCTAACGGGGTATTTTATCTGATCCAGCGTGATCAAAGTACAGCAGTGAATGATTCATCACTAGCTGTAGAGGATAATTGTCTGAGGGGGTTATCCTTATAGGAATTTTATTCATGGTTTGTATTTCACCGTGGCTTGTGGCAGCTAGCTCGCTCTGCGGGAGAAAATCAATAGCCATTTTAGAAACATGACTTAATAATGACTTATTATATATTTTAGCGCGATTTGGTGGAATGAAGGTCAGACTGCAGGAAGCTGTTGTCTGAGATTTATATTCATGTGTGACCTAATTATTCTGCACTACAGCAACATACTGTAGTTCTACAAATCAGCTGCTTGCAGAAAGTGGTTTTTAATGGATAATTCTTCACTTTTTAACCTATTTTAGAAAATAATAAAAATTTTACTTTAGTGTATTTGATCATGTTTATTAAAAAAATTCCTAAAATCAGAATGAGCACTTAAACCAGAGTCTGAGTGTTTAGCCTATTTTTGTCTTGTGGGACATTATCAGAAATGAGTGTTTCAAATTTCTAAACTACAACATCTAAAACGTTTATTTTGGAGCCAAATTTGGATATTTTCTCACTTTGACCAGTTAGAATTACTGGTAAAAGCAACAGAATTTTAAAGTTTAAAGTGAAAATAAAATACAACCTTATAACTATCAATATATATTTTCTACATGTGGAAGTTTGTACAAGTTCTGAAACAGAATTTGTACTGTCTTGAAAAACATACTTTATCAAGTCCTATACCTGCCTTCATGCCCTCTTGCATAGAATCTATGTGCTGCAGGTGGCAAGTGCAAATTTTATCATTGCTGTATTATTATATAATCACATATTATTATAACTGCTAATCAACTTTGGCCCAAATTTAATCAAATATCTTATAACAAAAATTTCTGATGAATCTTTCACATAGGAGGCTTTAAATTTTCAATTCTTATTTTGTCCTTGAAACACTGGCGCTTTCTCCAGAGCTGAACTGGATTGATTCTTGCGTAATTTCAATCCAAGAAATTGGAAAGAAAATATAGCATAATTTTTTTTCTGCAAAGCTGCAAGCAATGCATGGATGGTAACAGTTGACATCTAAAATAAATGAAATAGAAATGCATTAAAACAAACAGGAAAAAGTCATCTGAAGCAATAAAACAACATTTTACTGACCACTTAACTGTTGTGGAGGTGAACAGTCACATTTTGAAGCCTTGCATGTATTTCTACTTACATACAACAATGGTTTTAAACCTTTATCAATTTAATTCCTGTATTGCTGTTTGATACAGTTACTGATTATTCACCTACCAGCCTTTCACTGTTCAATTTGTTCAAATAAAGGAGGCATGCTTCGACTCAGAGACATTTTTTGACACATATGTTGCATCAAACATACATTTTTCAAACTTAACAATAAAGCGACATAAAAGGAAACCGACTAAGAAATACAGTCATAAAATAAATTGGATGTACACACATGGATGTTTTTCATTGAAATGCAATATCCACATGATGCATTATAGTCATTAGTGTCTATGCTGAGCACAGAGAATATTAAGACAGATGGGTTGTTGTGGTTTTCAGACACCAAAATCTTCTCACAGCTGCAGAGGAATTTCATAGAAGTCCAAAGAGAAAACTAAAATTTCATGCACTAATGTGACACCTTTTTATATTATAACCAAAAAAACAGCAACATTTTGTGTAAAGTATATTACTGAAGTAAAATCTTCATGATTTATTCACACAAGTGTTCAAATTCAGCTCTTTCCCAGAAACGTTCTGTTATCCAATAATTGGCCTTCAATTGAACTAAATGACAATCAACTGCTTTTAATGAACAGAAATAAATCTAATTAGTCACTACCAAATGAAATTATTCTAATGTAAACCAAAAAGAATTGAATTAACTCAGCATAGTTGAGATGATATCAGCCTCCACATCAATAGATTAACTAATTACTCTGGAAATCAGGCATTTTAACAAACAATATTATTCTTTAGACATGGAAGCAGGCTGTTTTCCCCTTTTTGTGTCCTTGAACGCACCCCCATTTTCAAACTTTTTTTGGTCTTCGTTTAAAAAACAACAACAAATTTAGATGCATTTTTAGCATGATTTAAAAAGAAGTTAAACATTTCATTTTTAAGACAATGTGTTGCAGCTCTGGAGGCGCTGTTTCATATATAGTGCACCATATTTGACTGCATTCAATCGGTTTGCCCATCATGAATCTGAAAACATAACATGCAAAGCTCAGCAACACAAGCAAACATTCACTTTTAGCACTTTTTTTATGCAAATGATAAAAGGCAGAGTTTTTGAATTATGGCTCCTTTTCATATTAGATTTACATTACCTAAAAGTAATGCATGATGGTAGACACAGTCTAGTCAAAATACCACTGCTTCAGACTGGTCAGATGCTAAAATACTCAACAAAAATGTGTAGCATGCAATGTCCAACACATGTTGTTCTCAAGCATAGTGCATCGTTCCTCCATGCATGGCAGGACTAATTATGAGGAATGTGTTGCAAGTAGATGATGTGGAGGATAATTTCCTTCCAGTTCACAGCGGGTAATGTCAAAATAATTATCAGACAAGACAGCTCAGTAGGCAGGAAGCACCTCTTCATCATAGCAAGGTTGAAGAGGCTAAAAGCCTTCAAACGTACCAGGATGTAGACTCTGTTTGGCTTGGCTTTTAAAGCTTCAAGTCCTTTAAAAGCAGGTTTATTTTTCTTTTTTCCTGCAGTTTTCTCAGTCTAGTAAATTACTTTTCTTTTAATCGCAGCGCATGCATTCACATCAAAAACAACGGGTTGAAAAAGATGTAAAAATTGTGGCATTTTCAATAAGTAGAACTGATTTGTGATATAGAGTAGATCTGATCTTAAGTCAAGCTGCTCTTTCTTCTGAGAACATTCCAATTCTGAAGAAATACAAGCTTGTATGTAGCTCTCAACAAGTGAATAATGGCATCAACTTACTATCTGATGCCAACATCTTATTTCCTGGAAAACTTGTTTTGCTAGATTAATTAATTAATTTAAAATTTGACAAAAAACAACTCACTTCCTGTTTTCTTTACCACTTCTGCCATAATATGCATTCAAAATACTCTTTTATACATTTAATTGAGAGTTAAAGTGTCCTTTAAACTCCGTCGCCTATATTCAAATACAAAATATGACTATTGATTACATTCAGGCAATAAAATGACGCCACTTTCCTGAAACACTTATCCTTCATATTCGAGTTTGAGCATTAATCCTCTATAGTGAGAATTAGAAAGGATAGAAATTTTAATATATCATTTCCTTTATTTTGCCATAAAGTCTTTTTGGTTAAATAAAAAAAACTACACCCCCCCAAAACACATGTTTAAACAGAGTAAAAATTCTAAATATTCCACCCTTATTGGATAAAATGTTAACATTTCAAATAAAATTGTTCTTGCCCCCATTGGAGGACACTTTCCAAACACGATTACGGGTCAAAACATGCAGCATGAATAAATGACCCATGGGGGTGTGTTTAGGAGGAGGGCTGTCGCTTCAAATCAATTTGTGTCAAAGTGACAGACGTTATTAGACCAGCGTTGGTGTGGCGAGCTCTGTGTGTGCAAAACGTTATAACCGTTATTAGTATATTACCTGCCTGTGTCTGACTGGGGTTTGGCACCACCTTGAATGACCTTCCGCACATACACACGCTCTACTGCGCACACACACAGGTGATGGAACACACACACGGACAGACATTACACCAAAGGGATTTCCCATTTGGAACGTTTCTGCTCATATGATTGACTGCCTCGAACAAAGGACCTTGAGAAAACATCTGGGCAGGTGACAAAACACCTCCTTGGCTGCCTTTGTATGAAGGAGACAGATACCTTGGGCAAGAGAGAGAGAAAGTGAGTTTGTGTGTGTGGAGTTACTGCTGGTGCTGCACAAAGACCTGCCAGACGGCTACCACTGGCAAGGTTTTGTGTCTGTTTGTGTGTATCTGTGTGTAAAATGCGAGTCCTCGCCAACCACTTGACATCACACAGGCCCTCTCATGGCAGGCTTCTCGGATCAGCTGCAGAATGGATAAGGCTATTTACTAGCAGCTTATTTGGTCGAGGTCAGACCTCCAGTAACAGCTTCATAGGTGTTGAGTGTGTCTGCGACGCCGAGGAGAGCCGTTTTATCTGTCCATGTGCACCTTGGGCTCGCATCTGCATGGAAAATGATTTAGAAAATTACACTTCGACTACTCCAAAGGGCACTGGGTGAAACATCATCATTTTAGAAGAATTGTAACAAAGTATTATAGGTTATTGAAGAAGATAAATACAAATGAGAATTAGGAGTTCTATTAATGGCAACTTCCTTTATATAAATCATAGATGCTGAGTATGTTTTACATGTTTAAACAAATATCAGGGTTTCAATTTCAATGTAAAAAACAAAAAGCAATATAAACCTGTATTTTTGACTAATTAATGGACAAAATGCACACAGTAATGTTTGAAATAATCGTCTAATAATGCTTATTAAAGACGCTTTATTATGTGATCATTGTCAAATCTCCATCCATTTTCTGTAGCCGCTTAATCCTCCACAGAGGGTCGCGGGGCAGCTGGTGCCTAACTCCAGCGGTCAAGGGGCGAGAGGCGGGGGACACCCTGGACAGGTCGCCAGTCCATCGCAGGGCCACACAGAGACGAACGAGACAAACAACCACACACCCACTCACACCTAAGGACAATTTACCAGCCCAATTAGCCTGACAGTCATGTCTTTGGACTGTGGGAGGAAACCGTATGGAGAGAAAACAGTCTCAATATATCTGTGCGTGTGTACTATTTGATTTGTAACTTGTGTTAACCTGTTTGTGTGTAACTTTGGGTAGTTGTAGCTGTACAACATGATTTGTAACCCGTAAATTACATTTTGTGTGTAACTTTGTGTACTTGTAAATGTGTCTTTAAATGCACACACAAATATCAACAAATCATAATTACAAAAAATATTTAAATACACACAAATAAAAATTACACAAACATTTAAATTCCACACACAGATTTTTTTACCTTCAACCTCACAAATCTAATAATTACACCTACAAATAGTTAAATACATGTGTACAAATCACCTGTTACACACAGACAAAACTACATTTACACACTAATCAGTTTACAAGTGCACAAAGGGTTTTGAGACTCCTTTCACGCTTCCGGGAGCTCCACAGATTCGTGCGTAAGTGGTGCGTTTAAATGCTGGTGGAAAGCTGGGTCATTTGAATTTTCTTCAGAGTCTAGTGTCTTCCTTCAATACCTTTTGCCAGAGGGGCATAGATGTTTTTCTGTGTAATAAATAATATCTCAGCACACCTTAGTTCTAACACATATATCTTTATTTACTTGTTATTATTCTATAAATGTTTATATAGGCATATATATGCATGTATAAGCCGTATAAATGTATTTAAACAGTTAAATAAAACGACCACTAGGTGGTGTAATGGTTTGTTGGCTGTCTGATGAACACAGGCAGCCTCAGCCCTGAAGGCAGCCAGAGGCAGGAACACAGCGATGGCTGTGAATAGCGGTGGTCTCCTCTCTGAAGTAAGTACAGTAAGTGTAGTTACAGCTGCACTCTTTGCTAGCTGATTATAATCATACAGCCTGCCATGATTTTTAGATCATTGACCGTCCACCTCACATTTCTCTGTTAGCAGGAGCTAATGTGAGCTGAGCTGAGCTAATTTAGCAGTTGGTAGCTTTTATTTAATCTTTGTATTTAGTGTCAGTACGGTTTAATTTGGCATTTTCTTGATCCATGAGAGTTAATGATCACCAAGCTAAGCTCTTTTTATTATGTAAATGGAAACTTGTGTAGCCCTTAGCCACGATCAGGAAAGTAGGAAGCTATCCCACCAAGTCGAGTTTTGCTGTTCTGTCTTTAATGACAAAACCATTTAATGACCCATTTTAAAAAAAAAGTCAATCACACACACATGCTTACAGTAAAACAGTAAAATAGTAGCCTATAATGTAAACGAAAAAGTAATGGCATTGTTTCCCACTTCACTAACAAGTTAAACTTAATGCACTGTGAATTTGATGATGCTCACAGCCAAAATAGGTATAAAATATCAATACCAGAGGGGCAACCAGTTACTGATTTGGTACAATGTGATTTTTTTTTTGTATAAAACGAGCTAATCTTGATGATTCAGTCACCAACTCCTCTCTCCCTCTTCAGAACAGCGACTTTGCTCAGAACCGGAAGACCTTCAAAATAAAAGCCCCCACAGAAAAGTCCTTTACATTATATTGTACTGATGTGAATAATAACAAGTAAATAAAGATATATGTCTTAGAACTAAGGTGTGCTGAGATATTATTTATTACACAGAAAAACATCTATGCCCCTCTGGCAAAAGGTTTTGAAGGAAGACACTAGACTCTGAAGAAAATTCAAATGACCCAGCTTTCCACCAGCATTTAAACGCACCACTTACGCACGAATCTGTGGAGCTCCCGGAAGCGTGAAAGGAGTCTCAAAACCCTTTGTGCACTTGTAAACTGATTTGTGTGTAAATGTAGTTTTGTCTGTGTGTAACCGGTGATTTGTACACACGTATTTAACTATTTGTAGGTGTATTATTAGATTTGTGAGGTTGAAGGTAAAAAATCTGTGTGTGGAATTTAAATGTTTGTGTAATTTTTATTTGTGTGTATTTAAATATTTTTTGTAATTATGATTTGTTGATATTTGTGTGTGCATTTAAAGAAACATTTACAAGTACACAAAGTTACACACAAAATGTAATTTACGGGTTACAAATCATGTTGTACAGCTACAACTACCCAAAGTTACACACAAACAGGTTAACACAAGTTACAAATCAAATAGTACACACGCACAGATATATTGAGACTGTTTTCTCTCCATAAAACCGGAGTACCTGGAGAAAACCCACACACGCATGGGGAGAACATGCAAACTCCACGCAGAGAGGCCGCAGAGCCGGGACGCGAACCCATGACCTCCTTGCTGCGAGGCAACAGTGCTAACCAACTGCGCCACCATGCAGCCCTTTGTCAAATCTTCAGTATAAAATCTGATGTTTTGTCATTTGCTGTCATCTTTGCTGTTTGAATAAAAATTGAGAACTTTTTCATTTTCCAAACCATTTGGAGACCTTCACTTTACAGTGAGAGGATGTCTCAAAAAAAATTTATTTTCATGTCAGATGTTGCACTGCTCGCAAAAACACATAAAAGCTACTACTTTAAAAGTTTGATTCACCATGTAAAGCTATTTTCTCACTGGGTTCAACTACTGATGAGAAACAACAAACTTTCTTTTAGTTCTCATTTTCCTTGCATGAGCTTCAAGGCCTTTTTCTTGTGTCACTTAAGTTTTGAACATGTCCAAGGATTTTGCACAATAAATTTTCTCCCAAAGTAGTCAGAGTTGTCACAGACTCCTGGAAACCTTGAATCCAACTCCAACACTTTTTAAAATTTTAATTCCTGAGTCAGAAATTGGGAGAAATAGGAGAGAACCTTGAGAGAGATTGATGACCAAATTGCAACTCAAATGAGGTCAAATTTCTAACAAATTGATATAATCTATCCATATAAACCATGCTGTGACTGCTACAACAAAATATGTACTACTTTTTGCAAATGTTGCAATTTGTTCTCAATTATGTCACATGTTTTATTAGCATATTTACATTTTCCTGCTAAATCGTAAATACAAATTTTGTTTTAATCGCAGTAAAAAATGTACATTTTCTTGCAATTTTGTGTCTCCAACTAGTTGCCAACAGTTGCATCCCAGTAAGAAATTGCTGGTAATTCTACTATTCTATAGGAATAATCCACTTCTTTATTATAGGTATTGGTAGGAAAAGGGCTTAATCTTTGAAAACAAACAAGAAAAGGTAACACAGCTTTTAAGAATGCACCTGATCCAAATTCAGTAAGGATTTCTGGGAAAATGCTTTTTGGATGGGCATGCTGATGCCTTGTTTTGCTAAATCAAATGCTCCACAGCTTAAATACCTGATCACTTTCAACCACAGTGGTGTCTATTGGTGTCAATAATGACATCCTTTGTGCAGGAAAGTAATCTAAAGTCAAATGTAAGGTCATCTGTTTGACAACTGAGGCTTGTCCAAAATAAAAATTATGCAATAGGCCTTTTCTCACCAGCAAATCTACAACAGAATGTCTGAAAAAGAAATGAATCAATGTGCTGGAAGGGCCCCTTTAAACCAAAAATCTACAATGCTCAAAGTTGTCAAGAAAGATGGAACTAAAATTTCCCAAATAATTTGAGAAACAGAAGTCAAGACAGTTATTTCTAATTATTCCTGATGAAAGTGGTTCTAGAAGTTTGACACATTGCGTTAAATCACTTTTTACCAACTGAGTCTACATTTTGTCTCAGCTTCTGTTTTAATCTTTTCCTAGGAACTTGTGCAAGCTAAATATTTTTTCGTTATCCATGAGATGAATAAAGCAAGGAGGATGAACTTTTTCTCTCACATGCAAGAACATCCTTTGGTCTAAATCAAATGCTTTTTTAGCCAATACCTACAATATGCTCTATCACATGAACTATAATAGTCACAAACACTAAATCAGGATGCAAACACCTGCCTAAACCCACATGCATTGACCCACAAGGATGACTGCAGTCTTGCTCATTTTTTTCCAGACACCGAGACAATTGCACCTAAACTGACAGTTAAGGTTCTCCTGAAGGTCATTCTTAATGATTAAAGAGGCGACTCTGCAATGATTTTCAAATGACCCTGGGGACACGTCGACCACTGACACCTCTTCAAGAGAAAATTACTTTATCGTGCTCAGGGATACCTGACTTAAGTCTGGCACAATGACAGCCTCTAGCAAAAAATGTAAAAGAAAACAGAAAGACAGCCAGTATGACCTAATAAAGTCACAAACTAAATGTCATGCAGTTGTAGGGAAGCTCATGCATGTCAGAGTGAGATGGTTAACGCACAGATCAGAATGAACAGACAGAAAGGTTTGTAAAGACACGGAAGCATACAGAGAGGATGTGTGTGTGTGTGTGTGTGTGGGAGGGGGTTAGCCCAAAGCTAGAAACCCATCCATCCATCCAAGAACAACCCCAGTCAGCACCAATGGGAATATGGGCCCAGTGCAATCCCGGCACACACACATACACACACTCTGATGGTCTTTTCCACATCCCGCTGATACAGAGGTTTTGGTAATAGCGTGCTGATTGTACGGTGGCTAATTTCACAGTTTCTGACACGTTCTGCGTCTGAGTATAATAATAACCTTAAGCCACGCAGGCTGTGGATTCCCCCAGAGATCGGCTAGGTTTGATATCGCACAAAGATGCAGACACACACAACAATTTGGTGCTGATTTCTACATACAAACTGCACTGACACAGCTGAGCACGACCCTCAAGCATGATTCAAGGTTGCAACAATAAAAAAAAAAAAAAAAAATACATTCATGAGCAGCTGTTGAATAGCGTCTATTTTGTACACAATCTTATATCTCCTGAAACAATGGTTTAAAGTGCTGACCAGCCTTTTTAATTGAGCAGTAAAAACAGAAAAAGCTTTCCAAATCAGATATTGTTGCGCAGAATCTGCATTCTATTGTTAGCAGAGCTTTCACATCATTGGCTGTTTCATATTAAATGCATTACATCATCATGTTATCTGCTGACATCAGCGGTTAATTTCACATTATTACCAGGATTTGCATCATCTGCTTTTAAAACATCATGCATTTTACAGAACTTCTCAGCTCATTATCACTGACCCAGCAATGAACTGTCTTCATGGGATCTGAACAACGCTCCACAGACGATGTGGAGAAAGAAAAATGGTTCTTATTAGTACCTTTTATGTTCTTAAATTTTAAACAATGTCTTTGAAAATTAACCGATTCATTCTTTTCACACAGTCTTGACACGGAAGAGGAGGAAAAATAATGTTAACTCTCTCTTGTTAGTGACAGATGGGCTCTAAACTAATAAACCGTGTCTAATTGAGTTGCTGGGAAATGTTTATTTTTAGTGGCAATTCTTTTCAACCAATTAGATTACACACCATCTTCTGCTTTATTCATTTCCCCCCCCCAACATTGGAATTATTTCACATACAGTAAATCTGGTCATCATAGGGCTTCAACATCCATTATGCATTTGTTTAAAATATGCAAAGAAACATTCTTGCAAAGGTCCCCGTGGCAACCAATCTGAAGTTGTTTAATTGTAGAGAATCCTACAAGTGCTCACAAGAGCATGTAGTGTTGTGGAAAAGTATTTGCCCCTTACAGGTTTCTTCTTTTATGTATTTTTATTACATTTAAATGTTTCAGATTAGTGAACCTGAATAAAAACAAAATGCATTTTTCTAAAGATAATTTATTAAGAGAATAAAGCCATCAAAACCAACCCGGCCCTATGTGAAAAGGTAATCAACTCTATCAACATTATTTGGAAAGCTAAGTACACCATACTCTGTGTGTAAAATGCTACTCCCTCCCTCCTCTTTTGTTTACATTTTCTTCGGCTCCCATCTTTATTTTTGGCCCATATTGTATTGAAGTTTGCCCCAATATCTTTGCCCAAGACTTTAGTTCCTTACACAAGCCAATGTCCCACTTTATCTCATAATTTACAATGTAGATCCCCTGATGGTACACCAAATCTTGCCCAAATATTGTATCTGGTACCCCCAAATCTCTGTTTTGTTTTTTATTTTCAATGTTTTCTCCGTTTTGTTTTGTTTTTGTTTATATCGTAAAGCGCTTTGTAATGTATATCTGTGAAAGGCGCTATATAAATAAACTTTACTTACTTACATACTCGGGTCTGATTACTACTAGAGCTGTAAAATTTAAAAAAATCACATCAATGGAATCTGCCTGACTACATGAAGTAGGCTAAAAGATCTCAAAAAGTAATGCATGATGCAATGCTCTATAAGGATATTCAAGAACAAAAACCCCCCAGAACATTTAAAGCACTGCACATGGTCAAGGTTAGGGTCAGAGTTGATGATTCAACGATAAAAAAGAAATGAGGGAATTTTTTTTGGAGTCTTTATTTGAGGGGATGACATTGTGGGGAAATTCCAAGGAGAAAATCTCTTGACTACCAAAAAGAACAAAGGCCCGTGACGCAGTCACATATTTTACCAAAAAAACCTCAACGTTTCAAAAGATCCTCAGGAAAATAATCTGTGAATTTACTAGATGTGCTTGAAACATTTTGAAAGGTCTACGTTTCATTACATCAGGAGTAAAACTAACACTGCATTTCAGAAAGATAACATACTAAACATGGTGGTGGTAGTGTGATGGTCTGGGACTGCTGCGCTGCTTTGGACAACTTGCCGTGACTGAGGGAACCATGAATTCAGTCGTCTACCAGAAAATCCTGAAGAATGTCTGACCTTTGACCTTAAGCAGGCCATTAGCAGAAAAACCCTCCAATGGGACTGAATTGGAACAATTTTGCAAAAAGGCGCATCAACACTCCCCCTCAGTGATGTGATTCATTACCAGTTAGTAGTTTCTGCTGCCATGCACGATACAACCAGTCCGTCAGTGTGCCCCAAAGCAGCCGAGGCTACACAGCTAAAGTGTAGCTAAATTGGTAAGGGGGGCAAATACTTTTTCACAGCACTCACTCAGGTCACGACTTTGAATTGATCTTAAACAAAAGTCTAAATGGGGCTAATTTCTTTGCCAGGCTATTTTGCCACCTTATGGTGATCCTAGAAAAAAACACAAACACAACACACAAATCAATAAATATTTGAAGCCAAAATCCATTTGCACAACTCTCAGCCTCAGTCATTGTGATGTCACACCCCTTACAGGAAGCAATAATTCATTAAAACAGTCAAATTTGACACAGTGACACCAAGAGCTGATTTTTCACATTTTATTCCAAAAATATAGAATTTAAAAAAGACACTACAAAAACATCAACACAAACAAACATTACACAACAATTTCAAAGACGAACCAAGAGCACGTAATAGCTAAGTATTTTTCACTGTGCTTTCAGTGAATCACAACAGTTATTTATTTTAAATCTTGATGCGTGAGTTACCGATAACAGAATTAATGATCTGGGATAACGTAACAAGCACATACCTGCTTTTGTACACTTTTAAGGTAAAGTTGCACATTTTACCCCCCTATGACCAGATGTATGAACACACAAAGAACACACCCACATCCTAATGACCGTTTCAGTGAAGAGGGTGGATCTTTGCAACATAAGTAGCCTTTTTTATTTTTATTTTACTGCAAATGTGAACAGAAAGGTTACAAGAAACACAAGCCTCTGTGTTGCCCAACAAGCATCTGATTACTCTTCAGGTCCCCCCCCCACCTGCATTATGGTTTGTCATATGGCACAAAATACAATGATCAAAAATCTCAAAGAGATGTATACCCACTTTGAATTTTTTTACTTCTTGTCTGATCAAAGGAGCCAACTGGAAGAAATGTAATTTATTCCAGCAATGGGGACGCTCGATTAGCAAGTGAAACACAGTTTTAAAAACAGCAACAGGAGAACGTTAGTACTGCTACTGAGACCTCATCGCCTGATGCAACCTCAATCAACTCCTTATTTACGAGGTTTTCAGAGACACCAAGTGTGTTTTCAGGATGTTCAAGTATCTTAAAACGATTCAGATGTTAGTGCAACCTTTTATTGTCTGTAAATCCCCAAAGCATTTATGCATGCAATTAATATTTTTTTTGTTTTTGCTCATAATGTCAGATATCGGGTATTGCTTTTGCACATTTACCTAAATCCAGTCTGTAATCTGTAGTTGCTGATTTGGTTTTTAAAAAAACTAAAAAAAACCCAAAAACAATAAGGTGAGGTTTTGTGGGAAATTTTTTTTAAAACTCTGATTCAAACATTTATTAATTTGGATATTCTGCCAAATTTACTGTGTCATAATAGACCTCTTTCATATTTCCACATTCCACAGGTGGCAGGTGCTACATATTTGAGTTGTTAAAATGGTACAAAACAAAATGTAGACTATAGTGTTCTTCAGTTTATGTGTTCTAAACAAAACAACAAAATCTATTTTTCCACTGAAAGCCATCGACTTCAAACTAGGATGTTTTTCCCAAAAAAGGAAATTTTTTTTCAAAATCTATGTCTATAAAAAGTCACTTGCACTATAGATTAATAAAAAATAATAATTGAACAACTATTAATGAAATGGATTATGTGCATTCAATGATAAAATACAAAAAGATCAGAGGAAAGGAGTTGAATCAAGATATATTGACTCAACTTTGGAGAAATATTTTAATTCTGACTGCTTTGAGGAGCTGACAGAATGGATTGCTGCTGTTTTAGAACTTATTTCTTTACACCACTGTTCATTTTATGCTACACAGTTAATCAATTAGAAATATTAAAGGTGTTATGTAAAACTGATGTGTAATAATAGTGTTTGCATGAACCATTTTTATTGACAGCTACTTCGAAACCTAGGGGTTTTTGCAGTTTGTGAAAAAGGTCTATAAAACACTGTAAAATGGACTTAAATGATAAAAACCATAGCCTATAGTTTGATCTGAGAAAAATGACTGTATAGTAAATGTTGCTTGGCTAAATGAAAATGTTCTATTCATTAAAGAAAAATCATAATGGCAGCTGCTGAGAATAAATCCCTCAAGACATTTTGCAAAGCTGAGCTGTGATTATTAGCATTGCTAGCAAAATCAATACCTGTTTTAATACATTTCCACTTTACAGCGGTACAGTAATTGTAAAATGTTGACATCAAGGTCTAGGTATTCTAGATCTGACAAAAACAAAAAAAGGTAAATAGAATGAAAAATAAATAAAATCAACTTGTTGTCCAAACAAATGTTTGCCAAACCCTGCTTACATCCTGAAGGTGTGACGTTGTGCCATACACAAGAAAATGATGCTTTACATCAATAGGTTTAATTGTCTCCAAAAATATTACCAACTCTTTGTGCTTAGCTGTCACATTTTTCGACATGGGAAGCATCGACAATATAAAGTGATATAACCAGCATCGAGGAACACAGTTATTACATAGTAATCATTTTAAAAAAAAGAGGAAAAATACTAAAAAGGAAGTCACCTAGAACATTTTAGTCAAACAAAAGAGCCACAAATTCCTCATAAAGTGCAAATTAAATTAGTTCCAACATACACATTGTCTGACATTCCTCTTATTGCCTGTAGACGTAGTTGGCAGAGTGTATAGAAGGTTGGAGCACATTTAGGGCAATTGACAGGAGAGGAAACAACGGTGCTTAGAAGATGCGAGGCACTTATATATAAGGTGTATTATTCACCAATTCTCCATGCCCCACGCATAGGTTTAAAGTTGAAAACTGAACTGGGAAGGGTGGTTGTCAAACAGCTGATTGTGAATTTGACATACCTTGGTTTGTTTTTGACTTAAGATACTCAACTGAAAACTTGCTGGTTGTTAATTTAAGCACCCAACGGCTATTTTACCTACCTGTCTTTTCATGCATTCCCCTGCAACATTATGTTATTCTGCATAGCCACAATAGTCTACATGTGTAGGTTTACTGCATTTGTTGCTTTTTTGACTAATAAAAATGACAATTGCTCCAATAATAAAAAAAAACCTATCCTTTGGTTTAAAAACAAAACAAGAAATTGCTAAAATTCTTAAATGCTTATGTATTCTACATAATTTATAGTAAAATAAAGGATATTCATTTAAATGTCAGAGCCGTACATCAAAAGTAATAAATGCGGACTAAAGGGACTATGCAGATCTTGAAACAAAACTTTTACTCAGAACATTTTTACTCTTAAAAGCACCAACCCTTGTAGAATTTCGGATGTGATCAATCTTGCTTACATTCAACCAACCTTGCAGCAGGTACAAAAAAAAAGTACGCAGGGCAAAAAATGACTTTTCTTGACCTGCAAGCAAGGGTTTAAGCGTTTTAAGACAAACATGCTCCTTTAAAAAGTGAACCCCCCTTTAAACCTTTACATTCTTCTTATGTGCTTTTCATACGGTCACCTTTTAAAGAACTCCTTACAATCTCTTGTTTCTGCATGTATGTCCCAGAACTACACGTTTACAGACCAAAAAATATATAAGCATGTCACCTGCAAAGATAAGTATAGTGTTTGCTCTCGTCGCTGCTTATATGTGGACACAGCCGTCATCGGGTCAAGTTTTAGCAACTACAGAAATGACTTCATACCAAAGAGAAGAAAAAGCACAGGCTTGATTACTGACATCATTGTTTACCTTTAAACCATACAACAAAAGAAAAACTCTCATCAGTCCATGTGCATACTTATTACACACACGTAGAGGCAGGAGTTCACCGTCAGTAAAAATAGTCTTCTGTCCTGCACCAAAACTTTAAATTCAACACAACCACTAACATAAAATGGATATCTGCTTCTTCTTCTTTCAGGGACCCCTTACATGGTGACAAATGTGCTGGTTGCCCCCACCTAGAGGTCCGATTCTCAAGTGGCAAAAATGCAGATTTAGAGTATCTGTCACCATTTATCTATGTTTACTACTCTGAGATGATCAATATCAATATAATACATATCTGCATGATGGTAGACAAAAGAACAATGCTCCCTGCTTTGAATATATAATACATTATATACATGAAAAACATATAGGCAGAGCTGCTCAGTAGTCAAAGAGAGAGTATTATAATAAAACAGAACTTTTGTTTTAAACAAGAATAAATAAAATGATTATCAAGTTTATTGATATTGCCTTCTTTCTTTCTTTCTTTTTTTCCCCAGAAGTCCTATCGGAGTGAGGTTTATTGTGGTGTGGCTCACACAGGAGACACTCTGTGGCATGGTGAACTGAATGGATTGCTGAAGGTTGTTTTGTGATACCTGAAGGTTGCTGTTTGAAACTGAAGGCTCGGTGGAGATGCGAGTGACCTGACTGATGAAGGCTGCTGTGGAATCGGAGAGGTTTCGGTAAAACACCAGCAAGCAATCCCACAAAAAAAAAAGGAACATCCAGATTCAGAGAGGCCGATTCCATTATCATAGAGGTAACGGTTTCATCTGGACTGACTGGACTTTTCCTCAACATTCCCCTCCAACATGAATGTGTGAAGCAACAATTGTAGATCGGGGTCAATGCCTATGATTTTCATAGAAACTCCAAATTTTAGCGGAGATCTTGTAGGCTGAATGTTTTACAATCTCTGGCTTCATTCAGAGGCTGGTTATTGTCACATTCCACCAGCGTTATACATTCAGCCATAAAACCTCAATGCCTAAACTTTAACCAAACCCAGTTGCGATCATCTTCCATCAACAAAAATACCAGTTTTTTAAACCCTTGCTTTACTTTGAAGTGTACTAAAGCAGATGACAGTGTATCTAAACCTTCCATGAGCTGTTTTGCAGAAGCATTGCTGCAGTTTTGTGGTATGACGACCTGCCAGAGACAGGAAAATAAAAACCAAAGCACACAAGCAACAAAGGACTGACACATTTGGATATTTTGCTCTTGGTCCATTATGATCGCCCTGCCTGAGAGTGTTCAGTATTTGATTCAATGACTGAAAACGACTATCAAACAAAGCCAGTTCTGTTCAGACCAGACAGGCTCAGCTCACCTGAGACAGGTTAAAAAAAGTTTCGTTAGAGCCCGCTGTATGAAATTCCCTTTACGATACATCCCAAACCGGGGACTGGGGGCTGATCTTTGTTTCACATTTGATCTGAGAGAATCCAAAGAGTGCAAACAATGTAAGAATTCCTAAAATTTACAAAACTGGGACAATTCAAATGAAAAGCATCCCTTAGTTCACCAGTCTCAGTCGTCCACGTAGCACCAGGCAGTCCAGTTCAGCTTAGAGCTGCGGTGTTTAAAATCTCCAGAGACACCGCGGGCCAGCGCCACACACAAAAACCATCAAAAACGTATTTCATCAAGTGTCGATCCAGAAAACACCGGGGTTCCTCGTCTGCAGAAAGTGCTAATCCGTTCTAGGTCCAATAGTTCTTTGATAACATGCTAGGTCCATTTATCTTTTTTTTATTCTTTTCATATATTTTTTTTTAGATAAGAGTGCGTATGATGTGTTTACATGCCTGTACATATGCATCAGATGTTTACAGGAGAGTTGGTGTTGTTCATATGGACTCTCATCTCCTGAATACTTGTGATAATTTTTTTCTGGTGTCCAGCCAAGTTCACTCCTACTTTTCTCAGATCCCTGAAAGACAGCAAACAAAAAGCATTTGAAGCATTCCGCTAATAAAGGGCAATAAGAACACTTTTTGAAAACACATATTTTGTTACTGATCTTAGTAATACATCATTTATTTTGAAAAAAGATAACTTTCACATCCTGAGAATCCATGGAACAAAGGATGACTATGGAGAGGAAAACCCTCCAACTCATATCGACCACTTAATTAGATACACCTTACTAGTACTAGGTTGGACCTACTTTTCCCTTTAGAACTCCCTTAATTCTTCAGATCATGGGTTCAACAACATTCCTCCGAGGTTCTGGTCCATATGGACATGACAGCACCACATAGTTGCTGCAGATTTCATGATATGATCCAAGTTTTGTGACATGAAACACCATCCTGCTGGAAGTTGCCATCAAATGAGTCCACCGTTATCAATAACTAGATAAACATGGTCAGCAACTATACTCAGGTCGGCCGTGGAGTTTAAACAATGCTCTGTTGGTACTAATTGGTGCAAAATGGGACAATAAACTCTCCTGCACACCATTACACCACCAGCAGCCAGAACCACTGATACAGGGTAGGAGAGATCAATGTTTTCATGTTGTTGACACTAAATTCTGACCATCTGAATGTTGCACCTGAAATCGAGACTCGTCAGATCAGGAAACATTTTCCCAGTCTCTTACAGTCCAGTGTCGGTGATCCTGTGTGAATTTTAACCTCAGTTTTCTGTTCTTATCCGACAGGTGTGACACCTGGTGTGGTTCATTTCCATCAGAACCGTATTCTGCAGACCTTGGTTGACATTAGTGAGCCATATTTGCCTTTCTATCATTGCATAACATTCTGCTCATTCTCCACCGAGCTCAACAAGGAACTGCTTCTCTCTGGATGTTGGAATGTTAGTTGTGCATGAACATTAGGGGTGGGAACCTTCAGGGTCCTCACGATTCGATTTGATTATGATTCAGAGAGCTGCGATGCGATTATAAAACGATTATTGATGAAAGATGTATTGTTCTTCCCCCTCACCTTCCTGCCATGTGACTATGAGGTACTATTAAAGCATTTGTAATAACCCAACATGATTTTACCTCCATTATATTTAATTATTTAATAATAATTTAATTATTAAAACATAGCAGTGTTTAAATGTGTAAATATAAGTTTAAATACAGTCCCTCCAGGAAGTTGTGTGGTTTTTGTGATGGTTTCATCCTAAAATGACTGATTTGCAAAACATTTTTCAAAAGTTGTGGTCAAAGTTGCAAGTTTTTTTCAAGCATTTTTTGTTTAAGGTTTTATTTTGTTTATATGCACACACTGTATGCGCCGTTTCATCATAATATAAAGACTACAAGATGTTGTAATCACCATGACGACAGAGCTGACAGCCTGTCTCAGCATCACTCAGGTGTTACAGCGTGAGCGACTCGTTTTACTTTCACTTTTAGACGTTCACCTCAAAGGTTCACTGGTTCAGCAGAAAGAGGTTCCTCGTGATCACTCACTGGATACACACATCACGTGGTTGTTCGCATGTTTAAAAAAACGACGTTCAAAGGATTTCACGTTGGTTCACGCTGACGTCCCGGTCCTATTTTCTCACGGAGTAGCAAAACCGCCGACTCAGCACAGTTTAGGTCCTAAACTATTTCCTAAATACCTATACCTAAACTTTAGGACACAGATCAGTTCTTTTTAAACAAAGTTTCTCACATTGACCGAATACGGACTTTAAACAGAACTCACCTCGTCTCTTTCAGCACTCGTATCAGACCCCCCAGCCGCGGACCCTCTGCTCCTCTCTGTTCAGCCAAGCGAATATTTTCGTGTATAATCCATCACATGATGTTTGGTTCAGAACAGCTTCTACCACTCTTGTGTAATCGCTACTTTGGGAAATTGACTCGCTCGTATTTTAGCCGTAATATATTATAGAATCTGGCCGGTGCGTTTGGCGGCTCGACTCAAAAGCAGGAAGTAAACACAGCTCGAGGCAACGGGGATTGGTCAAAACTTTTTCAAATGGTGGTGATTGGTCAAAAAAGAAGGTGATGCACAACAAATGCCAAGATGATTGGTCAGATTTGGGAGAAAGTTGGTGAAATTCCAAGGCCGCAAACATTAATAATAGAATCGAATTTTTATATTTTTCAATCGATTGATAATCGTTCCTGTCTGCATCTTGATGCATCGGAAAAACGAGTTTATCTCCCACCCCTAATGAACATCTCAGTAGATCAAACTACATCAAGTCATATAGCTGCCTAAATGTATTGATGTGCTACCATTTTATCATCTAATTAGCTATTTGGCTTAACAAGTGTGCCTAATAAAGTGGCCAGTGAGTTTATTATCAATCAAAAAATACATAAAAAGCATAAACTAAAAAGCAGAAGCCTCAAATCCAAAGGAGACATATGAGGGTCTTACTCCGATGTCATCTGAGTCACCGTTTCCAGCGAGGAGTAACCTCCCTCCATGAAGAGCTCTGTGTAGCGGCCCATCTTGATGGAGTCGAGCCACTCTCCCACCGTCTTGGTTCGAGCGCTGCAGTCTCCCTCTGCACTGGCATGCTCCACTAACAAGTTGGAAACCCTAACACACAGATGGAGAAACTAAAATTAATTTAGATTCAGAACACTTCGTTTATCGGTTAGAAACTTGATTTGTTCGGGGTTCATAAGCTAAACATTACACAAGGAAAGCATCCTTTAAAAAAAATCTGACTGACATGTGGTAAAATTAGCCTGAATGATGAGTTTCACACCATTATGGTAGAAATATGTGACCTGGACTCAGAGGGTTTTATAGCCCACACCTGAACTCGGCGGTTCTGTCACTTCCTTGCGAGGCTTCTCTGGTAAGGCTAGTTATGCACCATCACGCAAAGCTGCAAATGCATTTCACCCAAAACTCTTTGTCATTCAGCTCACTCTTCACGCTGACAAATAGAGCTCCCCATGCTATCAAATGAGGTATTCACAGTAGGTAACAACATTCTCCATGGTGCAGCAGGAACAAAAGTGTAGCGTGGAAAAGGTCTGGGTTTGTTGGTGTCCCTTTAATCTCGACAGCTGTCGGATGTCATCGCAAAGCCTATTAGATATGCCACCGATTTATTAAGTATGCTCCATTTTTGTGTGTAAGAAGCAATCCGAAGTCCACTACAGATGAATAAACATCTTAATTCTTGACACGATTAGGTGCTGCACAGAACTTATGTGCTGATGCAATGCACACACATAGAGGGGAAATAGTAATTGAAGATTCAAATTAAGAAAAAACCCACATCCAACTAAATGCAACTTATTCACAATAAAAATGAGCCACTATTTTCATTGTGTTCTTGCAAAAATACAGTCATTTCCAGCTTAATTTCAACAAGCCACTCGTAATAGTCTCCACACAAACACTTCTAACTGTATTTTAACCTCCACGTGAAGCTCAGATCATCTTTCAAAGTAACCTAATTACTGACTGCTGTCACTTAAAGTCCCAAACTAATAGATTATAGTTATCAGAACAAATTTTAGTTGTCTGAAAGTTTAAAACGAGTTCCTGCTTTACCTGTGCGACGAGTTGACCAACTTTTTTAAAGAGCTGGGATTGCGAATAAGTTTGTCAAGAAGGCAAACGATCTCATCAAACTTAGGGCGGTTGGTGCGCTCTCGCTGCCAGCAGTCCATCATTAGGTGGTACAGGGCCTCTGGGCAGTCCATGGGACCTGGCAACCTGTAGTTCTCTTCTACTGCTTTTATTACCTGCAGGTAGATAAGGCATATATAGGGCAATTCAGACACATTTTCTTAATTTAGACAAAGATAAAATCAAAAAGTTAGTGGTAGAGAGTTCTGGTGTAACAGTAGTTCATTCTGAACTATCCTGGAACAGATGTCAAAACAATGCATTATTTAGAGACAATCACAACTTTTCTCTGATGCATTAAAAAAAACTGCCACAATAGAAAATGAATAAAGACATATTTAAATTACTTTACATCAAAGTAAAGCATGAATAACTTGTTCAGATGACACACAAGGTGTCCATTTCTTGAAACCATCCACGACAGTGACTGAGATAGCAAGTAGAGGAAGTACGGAAAGCCAAAAGGGTCAAAATCTGTGCAGTTCTTCACTGGTGATGGAAACTTTGATGACTGAGGTTACATTCAGGCTACGCGTGTGATGACTCTTCAAGTCTGGGTTGAATTTCAAAACATCTGATATGTAATTTTATAATTTAGGACTGCATATGAAAGTGACTACGATTAAATTTGGTGAAAAAAAAAATCTGATTATTCCTGTTCAGACGTCATTAAAATAAAACAAAAATCTGATAAGGACAAAAAAAGATTGGCTATCAAAGACGAGATAAATAATGGTAACAGTTGCTTAAAAAAGGTAAAGGAAATGAAACCAGTCAGCCCTGAATGAATAGATTTAAACTACAGAAGAAATGGAAAAATTTATGCAAATATTAAGAGTTTAGGAAAGTAAAATGAACAATAAAGAACAAAGGGATTAAAAATCTAAGGAAGCAGCAGCATCAAAGACTGATGAAACTTTTAAAAGATTAAATCAACATAATTCCCATGATGTTATTTATATATTTCATTATTTTATAGTTGTTGCCATTCATCTTTTTTGTTGTTTGTACATTTGAGATTATTTAGATTGAACTGAAATTCTTGGGCCACTGTTGGCTGCAGAACATAGCCTAAGAGATGCTGTTAAATACAACGTTTTGAATTTGCTTCTTTTTTCTGCAGTCACATGATGTATGCATACCATTACAGCCTCCAACACTAGGAGAAAAGATTATGCCAAATAATCTGAAAATATTGCAAACTTTCTAGGATGCAAAACTTTACAAAGTTTAAAACAATCACTGATAGTAAAATTTGTCGAACAGAAAATGTTCAAAAACTCCTTCAAAACCAGGAAGTTGATGCATTTTAAGAGTTTATGATGTATGACACTTCCCTTTGGAAGTCGACGCCTGATACGACGGTGACGCCGCCGCCAAAATGTTCTGCACAGATTATATTTCCAGGGATAAATAGAGGGGACACAACATGTTGTAATACTGAAAACGTAATAAGATTTCCACAGTGGGACTGTGACACGCTTCAGAAAGGCAACGCTATTCTGAAATTGACTTTTTCTGAGCAAGATCCCGAAACAAGATAGTCGCTCGAGAGATGCGTCTGCTTCCTATTTGACCTTACACAGCCAAACCCCACGTGAGCAGAAAAGTGGAATAAAATAATTACTTATTCCAAAATGCGGCATGGCCCAGTTAATCATTTCTGCAAGTAAGAAAAAAAAGAGAAAGATGCAGCACTGAATCACTGGGATGTTTTTTTATTTATTTTTTTGGGAGGGGAAACTCAGTCGGATGAATAATAAATAAACCCTCGCTCTTTCTGTTAGACCCTGCAGTGGAGAGCAGGCTGGAGTTTTCAGCCTTGCTTTGCCAGAGCAAGACGGCAGGGAATTGATTTGTCGAGTTCATAACCGCCTTTACTTTGGCTAAATTCACACAAAAGACCAATGCGATAGCCCTCCAATACACACGGAGCACATGCATACACGCGTGCATACACTCCAACTAAAGCGCGAGGGAAAAGCATCAAATCATCGCGGCCGACTGGGAGGGAGAAGAAATACACTTAGCAACACTGGCGGGAAGGAAAGATCAGAGACCGAGGAGGGCGAAGGAAGGAGAGGGTGGATGGGAAGCAAGAAAGAACAGAGACAGAGATTGCATTTTATAGACAAGAGGACGAGAGTAAAAAGTGAGAGGGAGAGAAAGGGAAACAGAAGGAGACAGCTTAGAGAAAGAACGTTACAGCCGACACTTTCTTGTGCAGATCAGAGAAAATCCTGCATAACGCTTTCAATTAAACATCAAACGTCTTCTCCTCTCCTTCCCACTCATCCTCATCTTCTTTCCTCTCCTACCCTCCTCTAGTCTTTGAGGCAGACAGCTAATATCCAAAAGGAGGGAGGAGTCTGAGGCAGGGGGGATGAAGAGGTCACATAGGGGCTGTGTAGACATATGTTGCATGCGTGAGCGTGTGGGCGGCTGGCAAGTGAGTACACGTGTGATGTTGTCCAACTAAAACGTTACATGTCTACAGCTATACATCTTTGTTTTCCCCCCTTCAAAATGAGAAAAACAGGCACAAAGTGGCCAGTTTTATCTACTTACATCTTGATTAGACATCTCCCAGTATGGTCTCTCTCCGTATGACATCACCTCCCACATCACAATCCCGTAACTCCACACGTCGCTAGCTGAGGTGAACTTCCTGTAAGCTATTGCCTCAGGAGCTGTCCAGCGAATAGGAATTTTCCCACCCTGTAATAAAACACATGGCTTTTATTGGATGGTTAAAATACCTGTTTGATGTTTAAAGCAATACTATATAAATATTTAACCTTAAAACAACCATATGTTGATGCATTTCTAACAGTCTGGCTTTAGTTCTACTGGAAATCAGGAATATCTTTAGAAATATCAAGAGCACAGATAAGAAAAAAGGGCAACTGAGGACACAGGTCAACAAAAAAGACTGGTTTAATGATCTCCAGACACAAAGACTCAAAGATAATTTTATGCAAAAATTTTGCACAACCTCTACTAGCTAAAGGCATTTTCTCACTGGGATGTGACGGTTGGTGACAAATTGCAAATAATTTTTGTGAAGGACATTTAAAAATGTCTCCAAACCTTTGTGACCAATTCTTTTGTTCTTGTGTTGCTGGAGTTTTATACAAATTTCATAAGTTTCTATCAGAAATTCAGAAAGTGCACAACACAGATAAAAAGAAACTCGCTGACTAGACGGCAACTAGAACATTGGCACAACAATTTCTAGTCACAATTTATCAAGTGATATGTACCACATGATGCCATAAATAAGATCCATCATAAAAGTGTCAAACAAACACCAAAAGATTATGGTGAGAAATAAAACTCTGCACGTTTGTGTCTCTGTGATGGGATGTCATCAATGCATGACATAATTTAAAACAGTTGCATTGAATGCTGTGAAGATAATTCACATTATATGCATGAATATACACTTATATTCCTTCCAAATATTTAAAGACAAAACCAGTTTTCTTGGTCTATAAAAATCTGGATGTCTGGATTTAATTTTGCGTCTCACCTCAAGGAGTTGTCCCTTGAGTGCAAAACTCATTATAAAACCTTTTCTTGATTATATGATTGTGCATCAATTTCACAGATTGCTTAATGTTTGAACCCATGCTAACATGTTAATAAAACTCTCCACAAGACTCCAGTTAATTGAGGATTCCCTTTGCTTTTATGGCAGGAAACATAAACTCCACTGCTGTCTCCAACTAGTTGCAACCAGTCGTAGCCTAGTGAGTTACTGGCTTTACTGAACTATGAGCGAGCAAAACAATCATGTATGCAGTTCTTTTTAAATTGCCAACTTTAGCTAAATGATGATTACATCAAACCTGCTTGAGATAAACTGCACAAAACAAAAGGAGACGAGAGGTTTTGTGCTTTTGTCTGACTTTTGTCTTCATATGAAGAAAGAATTGTGTTTCTGTTTGAATTTGGCTCAACAACAAGAAATTCTTCCACAAGACAGCCTGAACATCCCCCTCAAAAAAGGAGAAAAAAAAAAAAACAGGGGAAAGCAAAACACTTATAATGAAATGCTGCCCCCTGCATCGTGTGGTGTTGAATTTATTTGGTACTCAGTTGTTTTACCTTTAAATCATGTTTTGTTCAATGTTTTTCTTACAAAATCCAGATGGTAAATTCAAGTTTTTTTTCCCACTTCAGATCCAAGTCATTTTTATAAATACAGATATTTGATTTTGTCCTTTCTATTCTCTGCTCTCTCCTTACACCAAAATACTTTGATTGCAGGTGGGTTTTCTGAGACGTCTGCTGTGAATGCTGATTATAGCATTGCAAACTAAAATTTAAAAATAATAATGTGAATTTAAAACTGTTGCTCTACTGTTTTTTTGAATAACATACTTATATGTAGTCTAGGAGTTAGAATTGATAATTTGATAAAAACATCTGCAGATACAAAAAAAAGGCTCACTGAATAAAGATAAAACCTAAGAATAAACTTTAATGAAGACATTTCTCGTGCTAATAAACACTGATTCAAGAACACAGTTGCAGCAAGTTATACTTTCTTGTACAAAATCCCTGTTGAAGCTGTCAGGGGGCTGAGATCACTCTGCTCATCTTCCTCATCTTCATTATACAGCTTTCCTCTCAAAAAGAAGAAATGTTCACAGGGAGGCTGCTGAGATCCTCAGGAAAATGTGTTTTTCAGCTGATGAGGAGTGAAATTAAGTTGATGCAGTATTGATGAATACAGCAGCAGGGTATCTTTAGATCTGATTATTTCAAGGATGTGAATTATGTTATTCTCACTTGTCAGGAAAAGGGAGCCTGATAACGACAGGGGGAAAGAGACGAAGAAGGGATGCAGCCTGGCAGCGAGAGGTGAGTGACAGGGTATTTGGCGCGAAGGCAGAGAGACTTGGTGCTAATTGAGTGTTGTGGAGACTGAGTCATGTACTAATTGGTCGTCGTCCTGCAGGAAGCAGCCTGTCTCTGGCTGACAGGACGACACTCAGCCAAGGATACACAGCTCAATTTAAAGCCTGCTGCTGTCACCGTGTGACTGCATGGATACACACATGAATGCATTATGGTTGTGTTGTGCCGGAGTTTCCCCACTTAATGCAAAGTTTGATACAGAACAGACACACACACACACAAAATAAACATTACATTTAGGATGAATTTCCTCAAGGGTAAGCCTTTTCTCACATTAGAAGACTTACACCTTAATGTAAAACTAATAGGTTGGAACAATAAATTTAAAAAATAAAATAAAAATACGAAAAATAAATAAATAAATATAAAAAAAAAAGAAAATAAATTTTGTCAATATTTATACATTTTTTTAACTTTATACTTTGCATTAAATTACACAGATTTTTTTCTTTAAATGAATTTTAAAAATGCATAAACTCAAGTTTTGTAGGTTCTCATGCAAAATTATTAATAAGAAAAAAACCTTCAGTTGACAAAAAAAAAAAAGAAAAAAGTTCATAGTCTTACCCTCGTGGTATATGCAGCCTCTGGGTCATCTTCCAGAACTCGAGAGAGGCCAAAATCTGACACTTTACACACGAGGTTGCTGTTGACAAGGATATTACGTGCTGCAAGATCACGGTGGACATAGCCCATGTCTGACAGGTATCTGCATATATCAGCACAAAGTTGACGATTTATCATAAGCACTATGCATGTTTAATAAATCTTTGTGCACCGGGATGTTTTTACCTCATGCCAGATGCAATGCCCCGCAGCATACCAACCAGCTGGATTACTGTAAACTGACCATCATTTTTCTAGAAGGACAAATAGAACATGTAGTGACTTTCAGTGCTTATATCTTGATGTAAATATTTACAATGTTGAATCTTTTTAAATATTTCAGATGGACGATAAAGGAAAAGAGAACTTTAATAAAAGATGAAGGTTTCTGGGAAACTTTATGTAACCTCTACTTAGAGGAATTTACTGTCAAGAAAAGTGTGAAACAATCACGGTGGTTTATTTTGTAGGCGCTAAAGTGAGTAGTATGCCGAACTAGGTCAGATAAACAAAAACAATAACAAGCATAAAAAGACTGGAAAAAAGGCAACAGTGGCCTAAAGCCCAGTAAAACTAATTAACCTACAGAGAGAATCAATAAGACAAGTCTGCATGCCGACTTTTTACTCTCAGGTTTTTAGAAGCTCATCTTCAGTGAACATATAATGCAAATATTTTCTCTTTATATTTCTAATTTTGGAAGTATTGTTTTTCCACATATTTGCATCATTTGTTTCTATTCTTAAAATAAAAAACCCCATGATGTCAATTTAGGCAAGACATTTTCACATATAATATGTAACAAATTGAGGTTTCAGCAGTGATGGTCTATTCCTCTACTATACCGTTATCACCTTTGTATATATGAACAATCTCCTATCAATATGTGTTCAATTTCTATATGTGCATGTGAGAAACTCCAATTAAATACATTCAAATTAGGAAAAACAGTATGGAATATTAAAAGTGTTTCATACAGCATTCTTGCACCATATAAATGAATATACAGGTAATGTAATTCATTTTAATCTGTTTTCAGAACTTGTTTTATCTCTCAATTTTTTTCTTTTTTTATTATTAAGAATAAATTAATTTGCAATAAAAACTGATAAAACAACATTTTTAGAGAAAAAATAAAGCTGTAAACAAAGATTATGGATATTATATTGATGGTGCTTTAACACAGCTTCAAGTATTTTCAAGCACTTTATTACAATTTTAAGCTCTTTAAAAACCTTGAAATCACCACATGAATATTCAAACATTTCAAGCACCTGAAAGAATCCTGTTACACATTCATCTCTGAATTCTAGGTTTACATCACCTCATAAAAAATTGGGTTAATGGGAATTTAGGGAAGATAAAAAATAATTAATACTTGGCATGAAATAAGTATTCGAGCAAAATCTCTGCTGGAGATTAAATTTTTTACAGCAAATGTGCAAAATTGTGAAAATATCACTGTTTCACCTATTTACTTTCACTGAACTTCGCTTGTTTGTTGTCTGGTTTGGGAATCGTAAGATCTCCTTTCTGCTTTGTGCAGACGATGTGGTATTATTGGCATCTTCGAGCCACGACCTTCACCGTTTTACTGGGGTGGTTCACAGCTGAGCGTGAAGCAGCCAAGTTGTTTAAATCTTACATAGAATCTTAGGTAGAGTCTGTGCTTCAAACAGTGAAGTTTCTTGATGTCTTGTTTGCAAGTGATGGTTGGATGGAGTGAGGGATAGATTGATGGATCAGTCTGCAGTAATGAAGCCATTGCTTCAACCTGGAGCTGAGCTGAAACTCTTCATTTACTGGTCTATGTGTTGTCACCTCTGGTCATGTGATTTGGATCAGCTGAAAACAGCTTCCTCAGTAGGGTGGCAGAGCTCAGACTCAAGGATAGCATGGTCATAATCATCAAGGAGGAGCTCAGAGTAGAGATGTAGCTCCTCCTCCTTCTATGAAGAATAAAGTCTGGATTTCCCTCCTGAATTGGTTACCTCCACTACCTGGTGTTGGATAAGCATCTGAAAATGGACAGATGGATGAACTGTGCTCTAAAGAACCCTGTCTTTGTCTTGAGGTTTAATATTTCTATTTTATCTGGAGATACTGTCAATACTGTCATAATTGAGCATGACGTTCAGCTGCAGCACGACCTAAAACTCTGCTAAACCCTTTGGGAGTCACAGTTTTCTGTATGCATCAGCCAGTGATGTTTGACACAAACAGTGGTGAATGGTAGCATTTTAAAAATAGCACACTTCTACATGTTTCTGCTTTTCAAACAAGTTATGAGATGGGATTTTTCATGGCTTCCTACTCATGAGGGTCTTCCTGCTGCATATGACGACAAAGGTAGTTACTGTCGACTACAAAAAAAAAAAATCTGTTAGGAAAATCATAAAATAGGGAAGTTTGGATGATATGTTGAGACTACTCTGAAAAGTAGACCAAACTAGGTCTGACCCAGAAAGACTGTCGCCTCAGATCGTTTCAGAAAAGCATCAGGATGTTTGTTCAGACCAACCTGACGCGTTCAGTTGCCGTCAGATTAACGGAAAGCTGTGCGTGTTTAAAAAGGAGCTTTGGTTCACATTGATGACAGCTCTCATTGTTAGTTTGAGCTTCAGCTCCTTCCAATCCAAATGTAAACTCTCCAACCTATCCAGCCCTCATATATCCACAGCAGGCCTGTATCACAACACGACTCTTCCCCTCATGGCTTCAGCCTCAGTTTCCATCTCCACTACAGCCACAGCAGAACATCCCACTTACATGTGAAATGAGATGTTAAGCCAAATATGTGAGTTATGAGGGTTGCGGTGCATTGTTCGAAGCTGTGACAGCTAATCCAGGCCCCCGTCCGGCCCCTGGTTTTCTCATGACTGTGTCATTTATACTAGCCTCAGCGCACCAGCCATCCATGTAATTACTTCACGGGGGTTTCTGTCCTCCCTTCGCCTGCTGGTTCCCACTCTCCTCTGCTCTTCTCCTTGCCATGAAGGTTTATTACCAAATGTTATGTCAGCAGTTTCCTCTGACCACATCTCCGTCTCTATATATCTTCTCAGCATCCTCCTTTTAGAATCACAATCAGCTCAGGGATGCTCCATCCTTAAAGGGAAAGCCACACCTCAAAGCGCCACCATCAACAGAACTATAAAACCTTCAGGCATCTGCTTCAGTAATGTACTCTTTTCATGCAGGATTTAGCTCTCTGTGTCAGCTGGGAATTTGGGTATTGTAACCACTGAATAGACTGGGGAGACAAATCATTCTATTCAGAAATGTGTCCATCCTGCCTCTTTTTTCCTTTTCTCTGTAAAATTAGGTTCATTCTGCCCAGGACAGACATTATTCTACCGTCAAGAGCTCAGATGACTTTGAATTTTTTCAAGAAAACTAAATTGACTCACATTTAAGGAAAAAGACAGAAAGATGGCATTCACAAAATCAAGAACAGTAGTTCGATGGGGTTCTAACAAACATGTCATCATTTCTGTTCTTTGTAGTATCAGACCATCACACGCAAATATTCAGATTTAAGGAATGACAAGCATCTAAATTTGAATAATTGTAGCTTTAGCAGGTGTGTTCATATTATAAGCTGGTCTTTTATAACCAGCTCTTTTATAGAATATTGTTTTTTACTTTGTTGTTTTGTTCTTTTCCACATCAGTAATATGTACTCTAGGGATGTCCCTATCAGGTTTTTTTTGCCCCCAAGTCAGTCATTTGATTTTGAGCATCTACCAATCCTCATTCTATAATCTGGGGTGCACATAATTTGTTCATCGAGGCTCTAAAGGGAGACCCTGTCATAAGCAGGAGGGGGTGTGGTGCAGTGTGTGTGCATTGCTCCAGGCATCAGTGCTGCAGTGGTCTGACACACCCCCTTCCCCTGGACGCAGGGCTTCCAGACCGTAAAGCTGGTTGTTCCCGTCGTTTGAGGGCCTTTAGCAGTTCTGTGTAGAGTCCGCAATCTTCCCCAGTGTGAGCGTTCCTTCGCCACTCCCCACAGGTGGATGTAAAGCTCATCAGCTCGCGGGATCCTCGGTCAGTACCAAGAGGGCACCGGTCCACAGAGGCGCGATGGGGTGGAGGGCTCCACTTCGCACACATGATATCTGGTGCACTTGCAGACTGGCTGACTAGTTATGTGCAGCCCTGTCTATAATACATAAAAAAGGAATAAAGAAGAGCGAAGAAACAGATCCGCTTTCTGCTTCAAGCTGCTTCCGTGTTCTACTTGTCCTGCATTTAACCACTTTGCAACAAAGTGATGTCATGCCGCACAAGTTGCAGGTTTTTTTCGCTTTGTTGTTTCTGTGTGGAGTCAAGAGGTCTAACTCTGTGCCACCGCATAACTACAGATGTGTTAAAAAATAATGAGAATACAGAAACATAAATATCCGAGTCTGGATCGGGAGGTAACGCCCGATTCCGATCAAGTCTGAAATCACATGATCAGGCCCGGATTGGGACATCCCAATCTGTCCACTCACCCTTCAGTAAATGAAGGAGTTGTGCCACAAAGCAGACCTCAAGTTGAGTCATTTTGCCTTAATTATGCTAACAATGTAGATCAGTTATTGGTCTTTTAAATACATTTGAGGAATCAGATATGCTTTGTACTTTCACTTACTCTTCATGGAAAATCACATTATTCCCTCTTAATATTTGTTCTTTTTGCAATTCTTTCCCATTCATCTTTAATTTCTCATAATGCATCTCATCTATACTGTACTTCCTGCCGTACCTTGAGGAAAGTATCCAGTGATCCATTCTCCATGTATTCAGTGATGATCATCACAGGCTTGCCTGAGAAGCAAAAGTCCAAATCACAGATTAAATTAAAAAAAAAAAAAAAACAATGTGACATACACTCTGAAGTAGTGAGATTAAAAATTATTTGTTTCCATTTACTGTAGATGAAAACGAAATCATGCGACATAAATCTGACTTTTTGTCAATTCTGATCGATGTAATCAAATGCCTTTTTGTTTTATTTAGATAAAAACCAATGTTTACCATAATTAGAGCATTTCCCTAAATAATTAGGGCTTTACTTCATGGCTCCTCACTGTCAAGATTTACTGTAGCTCAAAACTCCTCATTAGGTTTTCATTATCTCTCAATTAAAAACACAGCGGTAACCAGCATTTAGAGTAATGTAATATTGTATTGTGGTGTAACACATCAAGCTCAGTAATCAAAATGCATTCACTTATTAAATGCTACTTTTATTTGCCATCAATATATTTAATTTGACTATCGATGAAAAATTCCTTATATGGTAATATTTAATTAAAGAGCAGACTATGACTTTATTGCAATAAAGATTTATGCACAACTAGTGTCTTGTTAAATAGAAGCTAAAGAATCTTTCAAGCAAAAATAACAGATTAAATTTAATTATTTCATATTATATCAATTATTTAATTAGTCAGTGCAGTTTCAACTCATAACATGTTCAAGTAGGGATAAAATGTTTTAAATCAAAGGCCCTTTAATGCAAATAAACATGAAATCATCCTGGGAGATGAAGCTAATTGAAGAACCTTTGTGTTTTGGACTATGATCTTAAAATGGTTTATTCAAAAACATAAAACCAGGTTGGAGATTGAGCTGAGGATTTGAAAAAAAACATCCACTTACTTTTGGTGACCACTCCCTCCAGGCGGATGATGTTAGGGTGGTTAAACTGGCCCATGATGGACGCCTCCCACAGGAAGTCGCGTCTCTGCTGCTCTGTGTAGCCTGCTTTCAAGGTCTTGATGGCAACCTGGATCTCCCTTTTCCCAGGAAGCCTCAAGGGTCCACAGCACACCTCACCAAACTCCCCTGGAACAAAAAGCAAAAAAATAGAAGTATGTTGTGGCCTCAGTAGCTCCACCATTCTTTGGTTTGCAAATGAAAATCATTGCTGTGATTAGCGAGTGTACGGTTCTCCTTGCTGCAAGGCTGAACTGCATTCGATGCTCATGTATGTTGCAACTGCAGCATTTGTAGATCATTAAAGAATCACATTTATTTTAAAAAGTGTTTTTGTTGCATAAAAACATGCACCTAAACATAAAAGACTATTGGTTTATGAGCTTGATGAAAACGATGCATTAATGGTTTTATTCTGTATAACTGGACTTGGCTTGTTTTTCCCCCTCGAACTTAAAGTGGTTGTTTTTTCAGCTGTATCAAGACACAGTGCACGTTTACATCAGTGAATTAGAATAAACTAGAACAAACATGAATATATTCAGTGCTTTTTCAATCCAAATCAACTTCAATCTGCTCTGAATGAGATTTCATCAATCTGTAAGGTGCACACACACACACACACACACACACTGAATAAACTCACCAGCACCGATGATCCTTTCAATCGAGATGAATGAGACGTCAATCTCTTGTGCAAATTCATGCACTGCCTGGTTGGGGTCCTCATAGGTAAGGGGGTCAATGTAAGTCCGGACTCCGGGAAATTTTACTGCAGAAGAACAAACATGGCACCAGTTCTATTTAGAAGGCATTTATTAGCATAATGCAATAACACAGCATAATGCAATAAATATATATATCACCAGGAAGTCGGGCACAACTGCCATTATAAATTCATTCTTTCAAATAGGGCTGCTTGATTATGAAATATATATAATAATTATTTTGTTTCATACTAAAATCATGATTATTCAACCCAATTAATCTTCAATTTGGGAAACACCTGTAACCATGTCTTCATCTAAAATGTGTCTCATTATGTGGTGAATTAATATTTTAATAATTGAAAAAAATATACAGCATTTCATGAATATTGATCAATTTTAACAAAAGTTTAACAGATCATGCAATGTCCAATTAAGGAGACTGAAATTTTTCATGTATATAACAAAAAAAAGAAACATTCCTGGTATTTCACAAGAAGATACTGTACTGCCTTTTGTATAATGAAAGTGTTTCTCATGAAAACTTAAAAGTCACAATGTTTTTTAAACTTACTGCATGAAATATAGTGCTTGTTTTATATTATGATGATTTTCAGGATGCTAAAGCTTCCCATTTTGTTACAAAACAACTTTATTTTTTCACAGGAAGTTCTGCTGTGTGGCTTTCAGCTGCAACATGGACTAAACGACTTTAATATTTTGGGGCACCAATTTGTGTAAATGATACTTTTCAACAATTTTTTCCACACCAACAAATAAACCAAAAGCTTCCTTCTGCTGTTTTGTTTCCATGTGCAAAAGTTAGCTTTACGTGAAAGTGAGGCTCGCTTCCTCTCCGCTTTGACAGGTCTCTCAAACGTTCAGATGCATCTCCATGCAGCTCTGGTCAGTCATGCACCAACAAAGCTTACAGAAATGTTCTCCCAAATCATAGATGTTGTTCTGCAGTAAATCTTGTATTTAGTGTTAAATGTGTAGCTGCTAGATCCCTGCAGCTCCTCTCAGATCACTGTAACCTGCCTGTACCTCCGTCATATTACACATAAGAGGAGGCTGTAGGAAGCTGCACCAACCAAAATACACCACTAATTTACTTGTAATATCTTTATATATCTACTAAATCATTTTATTATTGTGCATTATTAGTAAAACATTCATGTAAATGATGCTTCACCAGCTATCCCACACATACTAGCTCTTTAGTGGAGTTCTTTCTTCTCGGAGCTGATGTAGCCATTATAGTTGGCTCAGAAACCAGCAGATGGATAGCAGGGTTCAGTGCCAAAAAATGTGGACAAATATATAGAGCTGTCACAGCTCATAATGCAACAGAGCTTTATGTGTCCTCCACTGACATGGCTGCCATTCAAGAAATAGCTGCTGGCACTCAGGACTGACATGTGTACTGGTAGCAGACATCCGTACTTATGCAGATAAACAGAGACGTGACCACAGAGTGAACCCACAGCACAGGCCTTATATGAGCTCATGCACAACATTATTATACACAAACCACGTGCAATAAACAGAACATGCAAAATGAAGTTTCCTTACTGTGACCGTTGTGAAAATGCATCTTTTCCTCCTCAGGATCCTGCTTTGCTTTGCTGTAGCCACACCGCCTGAGGAGGCAACACAAACACATTAGCGACAGTATCACGCTGCGGCAGCGTTGTTTGCACATTTACCAAGTGAGAGGATTTCATTAAAAGGGACTCGAGTGAAATAATGAAGTCAACGTGTACTGGAAAAATATGGAGGAATAATGACGTGGGGGAGTTACGCCATTGTTTTATAAGTTTTTAGCAATCTGCACAGATGAAAACAAATAAAAAGTCTGTGCAACCTTATTACAGTTTTTAGCAACCACTGAGTATTTTGAGAATAAAATTCTTAAGCAAAATTTTTAAATAAAGGAGTATTTTTGAAACTGAAAGAGTTCATGCAATGTTATTTTATAAACTTCCATCAATTTGCATTACTTTTTCATTTACATAGAATTGCATAGTTTTTTTTTTTTTTTACAAAAGTAATATATAAGATATCCGGTACATTCAGGGGCCAGTTTCTACTGAAATAACCACATAAATCTAAATTGATGGTGGTAATAAAAAAATGTTCACATGAAAATGACACTTATGAGATTAAAGTTATTTTAAGATGGCAGCAATCTATCAAACAAATCATGTTTCAGCTCAAGTTTGATCCAGGTGGACCCAGCTCCTCTCACACTCACTTCAACCTGGCAGAAAAACCTCTTTAACCAGTTAGAAGGTTATTATGATCACCACAGGGCAGAATACTTGGATCCAAGTGCAACATTAGCTTTTTTATTTCCTTGAAGAATCTGCTAACACACGTTCAGCTCAGATCAGTTAAAGCCGTTTCAGAAATATTGCTGAAAATGCTGAAAAGTGCAAATCTTTTAGACATAAGCGGAAAAAATGCAGCAGCTTTCAAATAATATCAGTTTTCCAAGAACGCGTTTTTCAAGAAATCAAATCAGATGTTTCCACTCTGTGTGTGTGTGTGTGTGTGTTACAAGAATGTCTCCTCCTCGGCAAGAGAAAAATCTAAACCAAGTAATGTAGAAGAGCTTTTTCTTGTATATGTATTCACTTATTCTGCAGTGGTGTTAATGTGAAACCTGAATTCATTTACATACTGCATGCATGTGTATATTGTGTGTGTGTTTGTGTGCGTTTTGGCTAAAAAAGCTTCCGTTTGTTAATATTTAGGCAAGTGGCATCAGAGATAATCACAGATAACCCAGATTAAATGGGGTGATGGATTTGAAATTTAATCCCACACGCAAACACAAACATGCACATGGCAAAAAACCCAAACAAACAACGCTGATTTTCTGTATTTACTAAGTTAATTAAATGATTGCATGAACTGCACTTGAAAAACAATGGCAACCAAATGTTTTGCATTGTGGAATTAAGCAGCTTTTTGGTTTCTAAATACAAACAAACACGATAAAAACACTTAAAGGGACCCTGGCCAAGTTGGCCAGCTTGGCTTTGAAAGGAACATTTATGAACAGTCTTGTAGAAGAATGCGGCTGGATGTTTGACCATAAGGACCAGATGATTCTTCAAGTACATATATGTGACTCCATGTATAAACACACCAGTACATTTAATAAATCCATCACAGAGAAATGTGTAGTTTTCCTTCCAAACACATTCCTGAGTGATCCTCACTTTATGCTCATTTGCAGCTCATCCAACATCCTGATGGTAATGTTTCATGTTGGAACACAGCAAATATGAACAGTGAATGTATAAAACTACACGTTCATCATGGTTGATTTAAAATAGATCAAATATGATCTAATGGGGAAACCTTTAGTCTGAAATTGAGTCACAATATTGAGTCTAAGGAGTTCAACTGGCCTCTAAACTTCCTGAATATCAACTCAACTGGTTGTGATGGCGCCCTGCATGCACCTCACCTCACCTGTGCTCTATACTATAAAGTCTTCCTGGGTTTCTTTAAGCAATCGGACTCAGGTAACTTGAATTACAAAGAACCAAACCAAAAAAAAAAAAAAACGAAATTATTTTTTAAATTGAATTTTTGAGGAACAGCTGCCTTTGATTGAGGCATGAAGGGGTAACGTTAATTTCCAATTGCTTAAAAAATAAATCCTAGCATTAAATGAGGAACAAAGATAAAAGCTTTTAAGTCCATTTGAACTCATTTACATCTCTGGGATTCAGCCTCTATCCTAAAAAGTCTTACTGTGATTTTCAGTTCATCTATCAAATATTTTTACAATATTTTTGCTGAACTGAACACAAACAGACAGTTTGGTGAATATGATGGACTACTAAATAGTATTCAATATGATTGAATAGCAGGAAATCTTTTATGGTTGTGAGGTATTTAATAAAGAAACATTCCTAAAGTTATTATGGAATCCAAAAAGAGGAGTTGGTAGGATTAACGTTAGACTGATCAGTTTCTGTCTGAGGCTGTTTGTGCAAGAGGCATCAGATATTGCTCACAAGAAATTAATATTCAGTGGAAAAAAGGGATTTTTAAAGAACATTTCTTAGCTGAGAAGTGACGTATTGTCATGTGTGAGAGCAGGTTTGGTTTCCTGCATCACCTGAACGTTATTGAACCACTAATCCTACTTTACAGCACAGGACACTCGCAGATGTTTCTTCTCAACTTTTTTTGGCAGCAAATAAAGATCCAGTTAATATTAGGTCATAATAGTGTTGCTAAAAGCACATAAAACATAATTTTACTTCAAATTCTCATCAGACCTTTTGGACAATTTCACAAAATCACTAATTTAAGAATAACTTGTTTCATTCTCTTTGCATTTCTTGAGCAGCCAAAATCCTTAAACTTTTCTCAGGAGTACTTGCTAAATCTGGTTCAGTCCTTCGGCTAAATTCCTGTTAGTAGAACTAAAGAAGTCATCTTAATTATCCCAGTAAGGTGACAAAGGTTAAGAGTTTTATGCATCTTCCTAAATTAGAATGTCAGCACACAGAAACACTACTTACTTTAGGCCCTTCTGATGAAATTTAGTGTTTCACTAAATGAGAAGCTACCAGGCAACCATCAAGGGTGTCATTAGATTCTGCATCATAATGCGGTTTACTGTTGCAGATAAAATGACACCACAAAGAGCCGTTAGGTCAGAAGACCAGATCACCAGCTGCACACCAAGAATTAAAAATAAAATCTCTTCATGGTCAACCAACGCCTACAAACCCATCAGTACATGCACTCGCTTGTATTTATTTATTTATTTCAGGTGTTTATTTATGCCTACCGTCCGCTGAGCAGGAATCCAGCAACCACTGCCAGTAGAACCAGAGCCAGCGTGATGGCCACCGCTATTATCGAAGCCTGAGCACGCTCACTGGTGGCAGTCACTGCCAAAGAGAAGACGTGGGATCAGACACAGGCCGTAAGCACACAAAGCTGCACCTGGCATCTATTGTTGATTGTATTGTCACGGTGCACTCACGGTAAGGGCTCGTCTGGAATTCAAAACGTCGGCTGAAAGCGCCGTAGCCTGCAGAGGTCCGGGCTCGTACCTGTGTTTTATCATAGGAAACATCACAAATACTTGTCTATTTGATCAAAACGCTACTTTTCTTAATCAATCGTGCATATTTTTCTGGTTTTATTCTCATAATTGTAGTTTTTTGTCCTCATCTTTTACCTGAAAGATGTAAACTGAGGAGGGTTTCAGGCCTTCTACAACCATTTCAGTTTCCTTGGATTTTATTATGGTATAACTGGAATCCTGCTCCTATAATAGAAAAAAAAAGATTAGGTTTTCTGCTAGCATTTCTTTAGTCAAGGTACCTGTGTGCAAAAAGTAAGTGTGTCTAAATGCTTGTGTGTGTGAGGATCAGTTTCCTGACTGTAACCACATCAGGTTTAAACAAAACTAAATCCTCCTTCCATTAAGCCTGAGGCCATTAGCAAACCACTGACCACAGACTGCACTCTGTTCTCCTGTGAGCCTTTATTCTGACCTTCTCAGGAAAAAAGAAAAGGAAAAACGATGATAGAAGGGGGGGAAAGGAAAGGACATGCAGCCACAGGCATCAAAATAAAAGCATCGGGTTGCTCTGTGAATCTTAATGTAGTGAAATAATAAATTAAATCAAATTTGTTTTGAATTAGGTTCATTTGAAATTAAACGTGTCTTCACCAAAGGGGGGAAAAAAAAATCAGCTGCAGGTTAAAGTCCTGTTTGTGCTTAAAGTCAGTAAATAAAGTAAAATAAATAACGTTTCCTCAAGACAAATTATATTTGTCTTTTATAATAAATGTGCCCTCACCCAAGGCAAAATTATAACCCATAAAGTAACATAAAATAAAAATATAAAATTAACTCCCGTACTTAAGACTAAGGGGTGTGTATTGGAAAGAATCTGACAATATGATATGCATCACGACACTGGGGTAATGATATGATATACTGATATATTGCTGTACTACACGCAATATGATATATTGCAATATTTATTCATTTAATTGTTGGAAAACTGTCGCAGCTGAACAGAAAAGTTAGCCTCTTCGATTGTCCGCTGAGCAGAATCAATTCGCTTTATGCTAAAATGAGCCTTCAATGCTACGTCGTCATGGTATCTAGCTGATGAATTTGTTGTGTTGCCCGAGTATTTTACTCTGCAGTAGTACTATCGTGACATCTCGATATTCCATGGAAGCAGAGAACCGCTGGGAACTAATGACTGCAGCCAACAAGCAACACAAAAATGAACTAATTTTTGGATGTAAATTGGCAATAAGAACAATGATATAATCATGTGACATGAAATATCGCGATATATCAGTGTATCGATTTTTTCTTACACCCCTACTTAAGACACAATTAAAATTGTCTTTTTTCCATCAAGAAAAACTTATATTTTCAGTCGGTAAATGCTTTATTTGTATTGATTATTTGCATGAACTACTACTTTCAGACACAACTAAACATATTTATGATAATAATCCCCCCAACAGCTTTAAAGCAAATGAACATTTTTTACATCAGAAAAGCAAAATATATTTATTTCACCTTTTCAAAATATTTGATCTCATACTCGAGGATGATGCCGTTGGGTCGATCGGGTTCTGCCCAGGAAAGGGCGATGCTGCTCTTCCCTGTATATCCTTTCCTCACGACGCTGACGGGGGACGGTGCTGCAAAAACACAAGAAATATCAAGATACAGCATCAAATTTCAACATTACTTTTATAAATAGCATTGCTGTAACAGCTTGAGTCCTAATTCCAGAAATTTAAAAGGTTAAAATCACTGCTAAAATAAAGAGAAATGGCCTTTAAAAACAAAGAGAAAATAGAGTAATTCCATTTCAATGAGTAAAGTTCTTTTGCTGTTTCTCTTTTGCTTTTGCTCATATTTCTTCCCTTCGCGGCTCACAGAATTCATATGGAGTTGATCTGCTGAATCTCCTGAAGTCAACCACAGATATTAGTTTGAAGCAGCTCCTAAAATATGTTTGCTCTGTGTGCACCTGTGTCTAATTATCTAATCCCTTTATATCTGAGCAGATGGATGAAGAGGAGCCACTGATGCCAATTCTGAGGCTCCTCGTGTCTACGTGTGACCATCTTGTGTAGCAACCAAATTTAGCAGCCTGCAAGGGAAAAAAAAATGACAGAAAACAACAAAAGGCTGAAATTTTCTTGCACACATTCAATTTGATAGATTTCTGCACACAATTTGTATTTGTCTCCATTTCTAAGTTTCATGCCTTTTCCTTCCGGTTAAAAACCAAACGGTTCGAGTTTTGTGAGTTCGCATCCATCACAGCGCCATCCTGTTGTAACCTGAACTGTTGAGCCATCTCTCAGAGGGACAGTTGGGAGAGTCTCCGACACATAAAGAGCTTTTAACCAGGCAAAATGCTCCCTCAGGCAACATCCTGATAGTGTATATGTGTGTGTGTGAGTGGGTGGATGTGCTCGTGTGTGTCTTCTGCAAATTCTAAACAGCGTTTAGGTTTCAATAGCCTCAGCAGAACTCTGCAGGGAATAAATCATCGCTACAAACACAGTAACTGTATCCTGAGAGGATGGTTGCACAGAAGTGTTATCTGCAACATCTTAAAAGCCTGAAACCAGAGACCAAATCTCTCTCTTACACACACACACACACACACACACACACACACACACACACACACACACACGCTTTCAATGACTAAATGGTGTAAAGGCTGGGATTCAATGATGAGCAAAGGCTTATTTTCCCAGCTGCCTTATAGGTAACAATACACCACAATCTAAGTTTAAATCCTCCAAAAATGGAGGCAGTGTTTGATGCCGTATTAATCAAAAGGCTGTCATATGAGTGTGTGCAGGCTGGGAAACCCCAAATAAGAGACTGGGACTACAAGTTTCATAAATAAACCTGATCTGATTCAGGGAGAAACACAATTTCAAAGTAATAATTTTTTTTTCTAACTTGTGTGATTAATTTTTTTCAAATTATTTTAAAAAATCTAATAAAAGAAGAAAAAAAAAACAACCCTCTGTGCTCTCAGTGACTTAAACTGAATATTTGATTTTCAATTTTATTTTGTTGTTTGGCAACTAACACAAGCATCAGAAAAAAATTTTTTTGACCAAAAAAATTAAAAATAAATCAATAAGATTGAGATCACATGACATTTGGTGTTCAAACTTTACTTATAAAAGCATAAAGACAGAAAAAATTAGGCAATATTTAAAGTGCTGGTAAAAAAAGGCTTATCTATTTTGATTTGCTTCAAACTTTTTTGGAGCTACACTAAAACTATATAAAAATTAGAGGTGGGACTTTAACGTGTTAATTTTGATTAATTAATTAGGAAATAAACTTGCTAAAAAAATTAACTCAATTATTCGCATCTTGCATTTGAAGCAAACAGCATGATTTCCTGCTAAGCACAGCTCAGACCTTGATGCAGCCTGTGTGCGAATTCAGAGGCTGCATCCTTCGGCAGCCCTCCTTCCACCGCGAAAACCGAAAGTACTTGGCTGTGAAATTGGACGGTCTTAAACAGAAAAATGTTAAGAAATTAACAATAAGAACAGCAAAGCAGAAGTTAACAAGTAATAGGAGAGGGGTGAAATCAGAGAATGGAAAATGAGCAGGCGGGAAAACAAAAGGAAAAAGGTGAGAAGTAAAATATCAACGAACATGAGAACGAGACCTGTTGAAAGTGTGTTGATGGAGCCCAAGCAACACTTTTATTTTAGCAGCAGACAGTGTAGACAGTGTAATGACGCTTCGTTGTTTAAACACTTCCTGTGAGTGCTACATCTGCTGATGAACACCTACAGGGTGCAGAACAAAAGTCTCCCTCAGCTGTGTTATAAGATCAGCAAGTTGCTGTTTGGTCTTAGACTAACATGAATAAGAAAAGGTGAGACATGACTTCAGGAGGTGAGTGCAGACCTGACAAAATAACTTGAACAAGTCATTAGTGCTGAACTTAAGCCTCTCAGACTTCAATCTGTCTGCACTGTCAGCAAATCAATAAAAGCCTTTTGACTATTATCTTAAAATGACCATCGGAGAATGTCAGAATGATGGACTGAGAGACACAGTGAACTAGAGATGAGAGATCTTTAACCTCAACATATTTCTTGGTGCCAATCTCAGCCAGGTGGCCTGTTATCGACACATAGACTTTATCTAAGGTTGTATAATTAGTTATACAGTAAACCTAAGCTGCATAAGAATTAAGCGATAAAAACTAAACTAAAATAAAAAAACATTTGAAGATAATTTATTTTCTGTTGATAAAACACATCAGAATTAATACTAGAAGCATCATGTTTTAGTCCTGCAGACGATATCAACTAGGGATGTCCCGTTCCGATCACATGATTGGAAATCGGGCCCGATCACGTGGTTTCTGACTCGATCAAAATTGGACGTTACCTCCCGACCCAGACTGGATATATCTGTATATATATACTCATTTTTAACACATCTATAGTTATGTGGTGGTATAGAGTTAGAACTCTTGACTACACACAGAAACAACAACGCGTGCAGCATGACATCACTTTGTTGCAGAGACGCTATTGGTTAAACACCAACAAAGTAGAACACAGAACCAGATTGAGGCGGAATGCAGATTTGTTCATTCACTCTTCTTTATTCGATCTTTATTCTTTATGTTTGTAATATAGTCAGGGCTGCACATAACTGGTCCAACATTCCGCAAGCGCAACCGGTTTTTATGTGTGCATACCGGACCCCTCTGCCCCAACGCGTCTCTGCAGACCTGTGCCCGCACATCCCGCGAGCTGATGAGCCTCACATCCAACTGCGGGGTAGTGGCGAAGGAATGCTCCCAATGGGGAAGCTGTAGAGTCTAGACACAGAACTGTCAAAGGCTTTCAAATAACAGCAACAATCAGCTCCACGGTCCGGAAGCCCTGAACCTCTGTCCAGGATGTGGGGGTGTTTCAGACCTCTGCAGCGCTGATGCCTGGAGCAAGGCATGCACCGAAGCCCCTTTTCGCTAATGGCGAGGGTCGGCATACCGAGCATCAGTGCAAAGTCCTCCCTTGAGAAACTTGATGAAAAAATGATGTGCACCCCTGATTATAGAAGTATCGGGTCAGGACTCAGTATAGGTAAATACTCAAAATCAAACGACTCGAACTCGAGAGCAAAACAACCTGATCGGGACATCCCTAATATTATTATTCCTATTGCATATTTACTCATGTGTTATGTATCAGGAGCCAAACTCTAATGTTAATGTTGTAGATGAGAGTAAAGATTCTCAACTACTGTATAAAATTCACAGTGTAAATTTCACCCTGTGCTTCAAAATAAGAAGTTAAAAAAGCACAAGGGCATCAATTACTTTATATGCTAGAGACATTGGATGTTGCATCTGTTTTTATTCATTTCAGTTTGAAAGCAAATGCAAAAAAAATAAAAATCTAAATGTTCACCAGCAGCAACAGTAAAGCAAACAGCCACAGCTCAAGATCATGGATCACATTTAGTTTGATGAATAGCCAACAACAGCAACTGTATGTGAACAGTTAGTGTTTATTTGTTATGCAGGGCTCCAGCGATGAAAAATAATTAATCGCCTGAAACAAAATAATAATATAAGAAATGCTGAGCTTTCATAGTAGTACTATAACTCAGCCTTAGGCAGAGTATGCAAGTTAATCAGATTTAAAAGACTAGAGTTGAGAATAAGGGGTAGAATGCTGATAATCAGATAAGTCACTTTAAAGAAGTGTTGCTTTCATTACAATGTAAGAAAGGCTTTAGTTAGTTTTTGTATCTCAACGTTTTGCTTGAGGAGTTTTAAACCGTTTCTGTATTTTTTGAATGCATACTCTCTAAACCGCTTCACGGTAAAAGCAGACATTTTTTAAATCCATCTACAAAAATGTTTAAAAAAAATTAAAAGTCCATATTTCTACACAATGTCAAAAACCTACAGAGCAAAAATGTGAATTTATGAATTTATAATAAGGGCTTGATTATTAAAAATTGAGAATTATTGTTCATATTTTTAAAATGTATATTTATTTTCATTGGAATAAATAATTTGAAAGACAAAAATTTAAACCTTATGAAGGATTTCAGTTTTATTCACAAAAATCGACTGATTGAAAAAAATGCTGTTTACATTTTTTGCAATTTACCTTTTTTTTAAAGATTAAATTTGACTACCTAAACTGTTTAGAATAAAACACATAAAAGAAAACAATACAGAAGCTACATTTTCCTCTCTTATTTACAGCTTCCTGCTTTGTGACCTTTTCTTTCCTTATCACAACCTCTCCATCTCTTCTCCTCCACCTCCACCCTGTTGTTCTGTTTCTCTCCTCCATCTTTTGATCTCCTCCTTATGAGTACCAACACTTTATCATTCAGCAGGGCTTCACAAAGATGCTGTGATATTGCCTACTTCGTGAATTCCTTATCTTGTGTGACACTTTGCACACATCCCACATCAGATCCTCCGAGTCTCCCTCTTACTCCCGTCTCTCAGGAGTTCTGTCTCAGTTGGTAGTTTTTGCTGGAAAAAAGCAAAAGACCAGCCAACAATCACATGCTCAAAAAAGCACTAGCTTGCAGTGATGATCATGGTTAGCATTTGGTAATTACAGTTGTGACACAAAGGGAGAAAGATCAGAGGAGGTTAAATTATTCATTAAAGTTACTGCTGCAGGAACATTGTTATAGTCATTAAAACTGACTGTACTGTAACCAAATGACAGCACACCTTAATGGTCTCCTGCAGATGACGCTGCAACATTTATTTGATTTTGCAGAGGAAAACATAAAAGTATATTTTCGTGTTTTTAATGGCAGTTCATTTATTGACCTAAACAACAATGACATAAAAGGACAATTAAATGAATTCAGCGTGGGTATCAACTTAGTTGTTGACCGATTTTTTTTAAAAAGCAAAGGGTTTGGTGTTCGTGACTCAAGACACTTTAAGAGAAACTTTTAAAAGAAGTACGTTTTTGTTTTCTGCATCGGTTCATAGTAGAAAAGTTAAGTAAAGAGGAAGTTAAATATCAAAAATCTAAATATACTTTGTAGTCCCTGTAGGAAAATTTGTTTTGTGGACTCCCAGCTGTGCTCATTAATGCTTTGCATCATATCACGAGAGCATCAACAGATCACCACAGCATAATCCCACATAAATATATATACCGAATTTGCCCGCATATAAGACGAGGTTTTTTTCATTGAAAATAATTTGAAAAAGGGGGGGTCGTCTTATAATCGCGCCCTAGTTTTTCCGGCGGAGGGCGCAGGCTTTTTGGTCAAAGCGGCAGGAAGCAGCTCAGACCGCGAGCGGTTCCAGAGGTCCGGGCCTGGCCTAGTTCAAAGTTACAGGTCTACTAGTACTGAGGATTAAAATGTCCAGAAAATGTCCAGACCCAGCAGGTGTTTTCAGCAGCAGACTGTACAGGTGAGGGCTCGCGTCGCTCGCTCGATTCACACACGCATTCTCCCTCAGAACCTCATCTGTCTCACCGTTCTTTATATGCACCCGACACACACACACACACACACACACTCCCTCACACATACAGCGGGTTTGTGTGTGTGTCTGCGCAATAATTGCGCAACAGCGGGTTTGTGTGTGCGCGCGATCATGGCGCAACAGCATGTTTGTGTGTGCGCGCGATCATGGCGCAACAGTGGGTTTGTGTGTGTGTGTCTGCACGATCATGGCGCAAAAGCGGGTTTGTGTGTGTGTGCGCCATCATGGCACAGCAGCCGGTTTGTGTGTCTGTTCGTTCATGGCGCAGCTGTGTGTGTGTGTGTGTGTCTGTGCATTTTGCCGCAGCAGCGTGTGTGTGTAAACAAGCTTCCCCTACATGAAAACTCCATCTCAGCTCCACAACTGGATGTGAAGTTCATCAGTGTCTGATGATCGCGAAGTTGCACAATCTGACCGTGAAAGCTCCTGTCAGCAAAGGTGCGTTCGGGCAGAGAGATCAGTACAGTGGACTGGTGGACTAGTTGTGTGCACCACTGTTAATAAGCAAATATTAAAGCAGTCTGGAATTATTAGTAGCATTAGTTAAACTATTTTCTCAAAATTTCAATAAAAATTGTTTCTTTAAAAAGTGAATTTAGTCTTTTTTTCTGAAGATTAGTCTTGAAAAGAGGGGGTCGTCTTATAATCAGGGTTGTCCTATATTTGGGCAAATACGGTACTTACAATTGAGATTATTATTGATTTACCAATTGTTCTAAAACATTCATGGTTATGAGGTTCCACAAATCACAAATACAGTAATTACAGGAGGAAATAAAAAAAATGCAGATTCTGCTCAGATTTCAGGATGCTGAGTGTAAAAAACAAGAATTCAGAATACAATGAGTTATTTTTTTTGGGGGGGGGGGACATTGAATCACGATTCATTCATGCTGTGAAAGGTCAACTTTTTTATTGAAATGGGAGCACCTGTTTACATTTGAACCAAATTACCACCTGGTCATTATTAGCCTGCGCATAGGGGTGGGCAATAGGAAAATATTAGATAGTGAAGGTGTTGACAATCTGCCAAAAAATATTATTAATGAGATCTGATCAAAAAGACTGAGAACAGTCCGCTCACTGTTTCCACCCGGACCGTTATAGATGTGACGCACTCTGCGACAGATCACTTTAACGTGTGTCGATGATTATCTTTATTATTGTTCTGTTAATATAACTTAATTGAGTTGATTTACATCACATTTATGTTAATAACCAGCTGTGATGATGCGTTAGCTTTACTAATGTTCATGCTATTAATATTTGCCATTTCCTTGTGTCACTATAAATAGCACTACATAATTTTCCATCATTATAAATGACACTGTATTGGCATGTTGTGAAGCTGCTAATAAATAAATACAAACAGATCTGATGCTGTTAAGTATTTCTGTTGAGTTAATCTCCTAGTCACTTGAACCAGTGTTATGCTGTTAATGGTTATGCAACACTATTCATTGCACAAAAAATTGCATAAACAGCTTGAATCGTGATCATGATTTTAAAAAAATAACACCAAGATAGGATCGTTTTGCCATGTCGTACATATTTTAGGGTTTCTGCATTAATTTACATGATCCTCAGGAAGTCAATTGGCATAAAAGCACGGTTTATTCTTCTATCCGCTCTCGTGTCGTCTACTGTGGGAGGTAAAACCTTTAATTATACATGGAGCACATTTACATTTTCAACACATTTAATTAATTCTACATTAAGACTCCCTGGTCTTCAATAGCCTGTAGGTAATAAAATATATACTAAGTCCAACAGCAGCCAATGCCAGAGAGAAGCACATTTTATCCATCTGTGACTCTGCCAGGAGTAATCTAACCTAATCCCAAATCTCCAATTGGTCTACTGACTGGCTAATCCAGCTACAACTCCAATAAACTGAATCGGAGTTTTATAGTCTGGAGTAATCCACTCAGTCCGCTGACAACCATAGTGACATGACATTTAGGGGACTGTCAGCAGTCTTGATTCTTAGACAGCCATCTGCCTCCTCCTATCTGCACGTGTCTCTCCTCAACACGTATCAGATCTGTAACTTGGCTTTTTACTACCACCGCCACTCCTGCTGATGCTGTTAGTAATTTTACCTACTGTTCTTAGACTGCCAACGTGCCATCTGTTCAGCAAAATGTAGCAAACACAATCTTTCAACACCGCCTCTTTTTTCCCCTCCCCTCGCCTTTCCTCCAGATGGAGGCTTAGGAGAGGAGATCGGTACCCGCATACGTTTCCTTCTCATGTGCGCTACCTGTTTCATTTACAAGCTAATAGCATAAACTACGCAAGCGTGTAATTCTTGTAAACAGAGAAAATGAGCTCCCAAAAGCAGATATGAGCACTCGTTTTCATTTCTAAAGCTGCTATAGAAACAGTATGGATGTGAAAACCGTGGTTTCCCCACTCAAAATTAACATGTACAGTCAACTAATTCATCAGCATGATTCATCGCTGTTGACAGGCATGCAGATTAACACCTGCTACCACTCATGAAAACCCAACACACCCAACAGCACGCAACTCAGGTACTTTCATTATCCCGCAATTTCCTGTGCATCTTGTTGATGGAACGTGTCGCCCAAATGAAGGGACCAAGCTGCTTTTTCGATGACAAGTCTGGAGTGCAGGAGCAATAACGGCTCCGTCTCCCCTGTGCAATGTTTTATTGTTCGCGGCAGGGATGATGCATAAGCGAAAATTAATACAGCGACAGATTTGTTGGACAAATACTGTGATAATTTGATCATCTGGTGTCTTTGTTTTCACACTCGGCTATTTGTGCCTGAAAACCGACACGCTAATCGTCTCTGGCAGATTAATTTAGGGGAAAAAAAATCTGTTCGCCAATTATGAATAATTTTGAAATCTTCAGGGAAAAGAAGAAAGCAAGAGAGGGACAAGAGTATTTTTGGTTCGGAGAACATTTTTACAAACAAATCAGCATGCGTATGCAGATATGTCACATGTACCCATTGTGTTAAAGACATATTCTAAATGCAGTGGGAAGCTGGAGGTGGTTTTTAACATACCTGCCTGATTGGTTGTCACATTAAGCGTCACATACTGCTTAGCGTAGTCTTTGGCCAGCTCAGACACCCCGTTGATGGCCTCCAGCAGGAAGCTGTAGTTGGTGTGTGATTGCAAGTCAGCAACCATCACCGAAGTGTTGGACAGGCCGACTCGCCGTGGCAGAAAACGGACGTTGGGGCCGCACTCCTCCAACCCTCTACCGTCTTGTAAAACTCGCCTGCACAGGATGTTGTAGCGGACATCCTTCCTGCCACCCGTCTCCATGGGAATGGACCACTCCAAAAAGACACTGGTCTCATTCACATTGGAAATGGCATTACGTGGTGCAGAGGGAGGGCCTGAGGAATATGACAACAGCTTAGAGGACGAGGGAAATACCGCGTCCAACAGAATCTCGATGAATAAGAAAATCACAAATAATGTCAAATTCTCACGTGTGCAGGCCATGTTGGGAGGGTCGGAGTCGATCTTATGGTATCCGTCTTCACAGCTGCAAGAAGTGGCTCCCATCTGCCGGGCCACGCTGTGAGGTGGGCATTTACTGCAGGCTGAAGACTCCAGCTGTGAGCGGTAAAACCCCACTTTGCACACTGAAAGAGAAGGAGAGGAGTGCATGAGTTCATGGATGGAGAGATGAGATAAGAGTAGACATGAAAACAGAAAGTAAAGGGCGACAAAAGTAAAAAAAAAGACATGAAAGTAAAGCAGAACAACCCTTTTTTTAACTAAAAAGAAAGTCGGCATCCCGCTTGTTGACAAATCTTCATTAGAGACGTACAATTACGTTAGGTTCTGTAAAGAAAAGAAGGATTTGTCACTTGTTTTAACTTCTTTTTTTCATTTCTTTAGAAGTCAGATTTCTTCTCGGGTTTCTCTCTGGATTACTTCCTTCAGTGAACCCACACACTCCTGTCCTCTTATTCATGTTTTATCATCTTTGTTCAAAAGTTAGGCTTTCCCTTAGTTACTTTTTCATTTCTTACAAAGACTTCAGTCATGTAGAACCTTTTTTTAAAGTGTTTGCATGTGTATTTGCTGCATAATAATGATCCCTTTTGTGCAACAAAAACAAAATAAGCAAATTCAATGAGCAAAGAAAAAAAAACCTTTTTATTATATGAACACACACACACAGTCGACTGATCTAAGTGGGGCAGGTAGACAGGAGGGCAATGCACTCGGAATGTTAACAACCAGGAATACATCAACAATCTGCCGCCACTGCTGCAACCTCAAGCCCACGTATCACTGACTTACAGCGGTTTTCTGTCTGATTTATCAGTTTCCCCAAAGACTGATGCAAATGCTAAGAAATATAAAGAGAGGGGTGGTCTAGATCTCTTATAAAGATTAAGAGTTAAACTGATATTTTGTGGTGATTTACAAAATTAATATTTCATTTAGAAGAAATGAGGGGGTGGGTTAGTTAGCATACTGCAAAAAAAGAAGAGCTGGGTGCAAAAATAGGGCCATGCTTCCCACAGATTGAAGGAGTTATCACCCCCCACCCACCATCATTGTTTCAGTGTGGCTGTTGTGAAACAACTACATACTAATTAAACTGCAGGAGAAATACTAAAACTGGGAACATATATGAAGGGGGGGGAATTAGATGAGGAAAGCAAATGATGGCAAGAGAGAAGCCCAGTTTATGAGAATGAGACATGGAGAGACAAAAGGAGAAGACAATAGAGGACTTGTGTGTGTGTGTTTCAGACGTTAGGCAGCAGTAGCTCTGATTCACCTTGACGGAACCTTGGTCTGTTGTCAAGGAACATTAGTTCTGAAAAATTCTCCCTCTGCCCTGGATCACTCAGAGCCTCACCTCTACCAACACACACACACACACACACACACACACACACACACACACACACACACACACACACACACACACACACACACACACACACACACACACACACACACACACATAACATCTATGCTTGGTAGGGGGGGGGGGGGGGGGGGGGTGACCAGTGTACTATAATTGAACAATATGCTGATGCTGAAAAGACTCATTTATGACCTAAAGTCATAAATTTGAACTTTTTAATGTTTTGTTTGCGTTTCTATTATAGAATTTAACTGTGAAAAGTAAAGATCAATTGCATTGATTACTTGTTAACTTAAATTTTGCATAATTCACGGACTCAGTCTGCACTTTTCATGCATTTTCATTTTGCCTCAGGAAAGTTATTGTGCAGTCTCACCAACTCAAAAACATGCATTTACAAAATGGTGCATTTAAACCTGATCCAGAAATCAGCCCAACACTAATTCATTAAGGGCAGTAAACATGACCAATTTATGCCTAAACCTTAATCCAGCTTCAGGTTAAATATAATGGTGATGATAAATGTTGTCTCACACACAAAATACACAATATTTTGTTGGCTTTTCCTGAAATGTTTGCTTTAACATTATATTCAATGTATTATATATGCAAAAAAATCTATATAAGAAACAAACAAAACAACTTAAAACAGAAATGCACAAACACAAAGACATATGTTTGCTCTAACCATGATGGAGTAAACAGTGCGATGGTGTGAGAAGGCTCTCATTTAATCTAAATTCTTCATTCTGCATCTGCAAATATGCTTCTTGAGGTTGCATGTAATTATGATGTCAATATTTGTAATTAAAACAGCGTGAACAAAATCTAATGTTCAACAGATTTTTTAAAAATCTACTCATTTCAGTTGACGAATAGGGATTAACAGTGTTTATTAGGACTAATTACAACCAATTTCTATATAGGATTGAAAGGTTGTACAACATGACAAAGCATCATTCTGATATGAGTGCAGATGACTACTTGGTTACAATATGCAGTTATCTGAGTGCCTTCATTTAATTACGGGTTATGGGACCTGAAAGCAAAAGGAGGTGCAGAGGTCAAAAAGGGGGAGCTGGAGAGTAAATAAGAATATGTATATCAGAGATCTAAGGCCAAAGGAAAGCCTTAGATTGAATCTGAATGATAGATTACTAACTGAACCTCAAGTTTTACTAAAAATAAAGTGGTTCAATTCAAAACAAACTGCATCTGTTTGAACTGTATGAAACATATCTGTCCACACACTCGAAAATATAAGAAAGATAATTGTTAATGTCCCTCGGACTGGGGCTCCATGCAAGATTTGGCATCATGGAGCATCAATGATCATGAGAAAGGTGAGAGATCAGCCCAGAACTACACAGGAGAACCTGGTCAATGACCTGAAGAGAGCAGAGACCACAGTCCAGAGGTTATATTAGTACACTACACCATCATGGAGTATAATCAGGGGTGCACATAATTATTTCACTCAGGTACTCAATGGAGAACCTTGCGCTGAAGTTTGGTATGCACCTCCTCTCTGTGAGCTCATTTTTGGGGGTGGGTCTCTCGAGGCCATATAAGTGCTGTTTTACACGCTTCGCAGCAGGGTGTAAAGATCATCAGTTTGTATATGCAGCGGTGCGTTCGGGGAGAAGCATCTGGTACGCACGCGTGATATCTGGTGTGCATGCGCACTGGCGGGCCAGTTATGTGCACCCCTGATTATAATCCTGGGTCCCCCTGCTCAAGCCAGCACACGTCCAGACCCAAGTCTGAATTATTTAAAAACCATACACTGTGATTTTCTAATTTGTTTTAGATTCTGTCTCTCACAGCTGAGGGGCTCCTACAATAAAAATTACTGACCTTTCCACTCTTTGTAACTGGGAAAACTTAAAAATCAGCAGGGGATCAAATACTTACTTTCCCCACTATAAAGTATAATTGACCAATATAATTGACAGACTAAATAGTTTTGATAACTATTGTTTTATTGCAAAACAAACTGAAAATAATGTTTAAATAACATCTAACAAGAAAAACAAGGCTCAAGTCTATAAACAGGTTTTTTTATAATTTGATTCAATCCTCTTATCACTTCAGATGTCTAGCATTATTAAATTTCTGAGAACAAGCAAGCTATTAGATCAGGACGAGCTGCTGTAATTCTTAAACTCTTTACAAGTGACGTAAATAGTCAGAAACGCATATTTAAAGCTGAAAACACACAAATGCACGCGCACATACACACACTTCCTGTGGTGAAATTAGTTATGGTCATGGCTGGATGACTGAAATGGCTCACACCTCATTGTGAATGCAACCTGAATAGACGATGTAGGTGGCATCAGTGTGTGTGTGTGTGTGTGTGTGCACATGAGTGTGTTGCCCCGGGGCAAGCTGTCTTTCTGATGCCATGCAGCTCTTAATGCACAGAGCAAAGGCTAATGGGTAATTAATATGCAATACACACTAACGTGTCTGTATGGATTTGCGTGTGCTCATTTCTGAATGTGAGGTTAATACGTAATTAATATGCATCACACACTGGCATCCCAGACAATTAAGGATCCAGCGGTGTCCGCTGATGCTTCTTAACAAACGTCCTTTTTAATTGGAAACATTTCACAGTAAACATGTTGATTTATATGCCTGGCTGTCATTTGTTGGGATTAGAAAGCAGGCGATTAAGGCTGAGCGAGAAAGACATTTAGGGTGGAGAGGAGGTGGGAAAATGCAAGTAAAAAGGTAAAGACCCCATGGTGTGCTTCTACATTGGATTTAAATTCATTTGTCTAGACAGACACAGTGTGGATCTCAACATTGGTAAAGTGCTCATTAGTCTCATGAAAGCAGCAAATATGGTTAAAGTGGAGCAATTGAAAAATGAAGTTTATGCTAATAGTCCAAAGTAGGGCTAGTAGGGTAGAGTTATAACAGGGTATCCAAAAGTAGCGGCAGTATATCTTTAAATAACGTCCTTAAAAACCTTGTTGTCCATGTGCAAATAAGTTGAAACTTTAGCTACAATTTTTCTTTAAAGGGATATTTTGGTCAATTTGAAGTGGCCTCTGACACCTACCACCTACCCTGGATTACCAACACATGAACCTGTGTTTAAATAGCATAATAAACATGACCTAATTTTGTCTTTATTGACAGAACTCCCCCAAATTCAATCAGTCAAATCCATTAAATGTACATCACTGGTATTATTGTGCTCGCTTATTGGACAATGAGCATTGGAGATTCAGAAGAAAAAAGAAAACTGTAGAGAACGTGTGATTAAGAGAGATGGCAGAAATACAACATCTAATCCATGACATGCTACTGTAAAATATCATCTCTGAAGCCCAGATTTTGAACCATCTTAATTCAACAACAAGGTGTCTTCAGATCTGTGTCAACACAGACCGCTACAGAAGATCCTACCTGCCCACAGCTAGATCAGCCTGCAATGACTACTTGTAAAACATTTCCCACTGGGATAACTAAAGTATTTTTGATTGATTGATAACTCATATTGTAGTTACATAAACACAAAAAGGTTTAAAAAAATGAATAGGAAGGTATGTTTTGTTTAATTTAAACCTACAGTCTTTTGCTACTACTTAAGTTACATTCCTTCTCGTTGCTCCCCTATGTGTTAAAGCAGTCCAGTCCTCAAGAGCTTCTATCCTGAAACTTTTAGATGCTTCCCTGCTCCAACACACCTGAATGGCTAAATTCTGTAACAAGCATGGTAACGAGCCAGTTCCAGGATCGTAGCTCTCGAGGACTGGACTTGTGCACCCGTGTTGAAGTATCAGTAAGACTGACATAAAAGAAACCTTTACCAAAACAACAACAAAAAGGCAAGGTTGGATTTGAGTGCATCACTTATATTGTTAGCTTATTAGATTGTGAACTAATAAACCATCCAAGGAAGCAGTAAATATCCTCTTCCTGTGTTTGTTCCAAAGCAAACTACTGGTCTAAGACACACAAACACAATGTGTGTTGGTCTATCGGTGTGTGTACAAGTATGGGGATTTCATCCCTTCGTGTGTTATTGTTGTCCATTTGTGTTTGTTTGCATGCTTCTGCATTTGTGCATGTGTATGTGCCAATGCATACACGCATTCGTGCACGCCTCTGTGTGAACATTAACAAAGGCAGAGGATAATATCATAATAATATACAATCAAGTCAATGGGGTTTTCCTGTCTGAGGGACAACACAGCTGGTCATTGTTCAGCACCCATTTATTCTCACAATCAGGCAATAAGCACAACCCATGAGGTCAAGTAGGGCTCAATAGTTTTGGAAGATAAACAATTTATTAGTCCAATGAAAGTCTTGAATGTAAGATTAAATCTCAACAATATGCGACGATAAAGCAACAATCACCATTTTCATCAGCGCCATGGAACGGCCGTGCCTCATCAGTTCAGTCCTCAGTCTCTCCTCTAGCCTCCCTGAAGAGACACTGACTCCCGAGTAGCTTCCAACAGCAGACAAGCTTCTTGGCTTGCAGCTGTGTCACAGTTGGTGTGTGAGCAAATGGCTAACTCTCAGTAAGGCTGACTATAGAGACTCGAAGAATGAAAAGGCACTAGTAGCTTGCCGTTCAGTATTTCATTTCATTAAACTCGCACCATTTTTTGAAGACTACTCCTGGTTTGCTTTAATTATTCTTGACCTAAAGTGAGTTGAGGAATTTAATCTTGATTTTTAACTGAGCAAAGCATTTGCTCCCAATATTCATCAGGTTTTTTCATCCTGTAACAGGTGAATGTGTCTTTCACACTGAACTCAAAGTTGTCACAAATACTTTTCTGATCAGACCTGTGCCATCTGGAGACTTTTTTTATTTATTTGTTTTTTTGTGGTTCTGATTAGTTGCACTTGGAGCTTGTTCTACACTTCCTGATTAGAGCTGCAGCTGTGTTTCCACTGATTTTTAGACTGTCACCAATCCTATATCCTTTTTTTATTCTTTATTCTCACAATCAGATAGATGAAACTCTGGTTCAGACATAAAGGTAGGATTGACTCAGCCTATCAGTCAAAGAAAAACAAAAAAATCCTGTCTTCATGGCTCATTTTTATTTTTTTAAATAAATTAATTTTAGATGCATTGTGACAGTAGATGTCTTTTGGTTGGTTTTGTTTGCTATATTTGGCTTCACTTTGAGATTTAAGCTCCTCTAAATGTTTTTATTTTTCTAAAATAGGGCCCTATAATTTCTGCAATGCAGGAAAAATTATTGGAATAAAAAAATGTACATGTATAATGGTATTAACTGTATAATGCTGAAAGTAACATTGTGTTAATACGGTACTTGAAAGTGATCTAATCTGACATTTCTTAAATTAAAATAAAAAAAAACTATTTATTTTGGGGGGTAGGCAGATTCCTACTTTTCCCCCATTTTAATTGAACAGAATACTACTTTACTAACAAAGTATAGTGAAAGACGACATTTTGATCTTTAGAGATGTTTCTGCATAAAACTATCCATACATAGATGAAGAAATAGGAAAAGAATACATGTACTTCAGCTAAAAATTACACAAATTCAAAATAAGGCATAAAAATGGGTGAACATATAAAAATTCCTTTACTCATAACACAATTTATTAATAAGAAATGTCACTGTGTACTCTGCACAGAAAAAAAAGACTTCCAACTCTAAAAATCATCTATATTTTTTGTGAAAAAAATTGCTTTGCGTCTTTAATATTCTTTTGAAAACCAATAAAATCAGCTTATACGGATTTCCGTAAAGTTTTTTCACTGAACTTGTCAGATTTCCATGTATTTGTGCTAAATAATCTCAATTTACATGCTTATTTTCAGACATTTGCAGTATTTTTCATCTCCTTAATGCTCGTCTTTGAAGTTGAAGTAGCTACAAGTGAAACCAGTGAAACCAGTTGTAAGCACTGATTGGGACTCTTGAAGACGACGAGGCTTTCATGGAAAAAAGCAGGCTCTGCTGAATGAAGTATTTATTAATAATTCACCAACTTCAGGAATGTGCATCTGTGTGTGTTTAAGCCACCGAACATCTATCTTTGTGAGGACTTTGCAACTATCTGGTAATCTATTAAAAACTTTTTAAAGGGTAGTTTTTAAGATAGCTACACATTTTTTTAGGTTAGAAAAGTAGATGAGCATGCATGTTGGTTGAGGCTAAATTTGGGCAAAAGGAACGTGTCCAATGAGGTCCTCGTGAGTATAAAAAAAGAAAAAAAGATGTGGATGAGCATGCACATTAAAGAGGGGGAAGAGTAAAAAGGAGGAAGTACTTCTGGGGAAGTCAGTTTACCCAACAAGCACTCAGGAAGCACTTTAGTTGTCATGACAGCATTACCACGTTGAGATGATGGAGAGAAGGATAAAAGGAGTAAAAACAGAGAGAGAGAAATGCAGGAGGGTAGTCAGGACTGAGCAAGTTTTGAGAAACAAGCTATTCAGAGTTTTTAATGGGGCACGATTCATAAAGATGAATGCATCTCTTCACTCGCCAAATCTAATCAAACCATTTTTCAGGAGATGGAAGCTTCCTGCCACGTGCACATTTTCACTCAGCATTTAAAGCACGACAACTTTTCTGTTTCTAGTCATTTCATATAGTTGATTATTCAGTGTTTTAATGACACATTTGAGAAATTATATTACTTGTAATGTCACTAGGATTGGATCTTTTAAAAAATATATAAAATTTTAACCTTCTTGTAATTATAGCCCAAGTATGACGATCTGCCAAGGATCTAATAGATGTTTTTTTAAACTAGATTTGCCTCATTTTCGTTGAAAGATTGTGAAAGGTTGTGAATATAACAAATTTATTTTTTGTGACAGGTTTAGTTTATGCAGTTTACAGAAGTTTCATCATGAAACCATTTAATGTTTGTTTAGTTTATTAAAAAACACATTAAAGGGAGATTCGAGTCCTTCTGATGTAGTGTTTTTTTCACAGTAAGGACTACACCCATCGGTGACATCTCTCAAAGTGAGTGGAGACACTAGAAATAGGATTAACAGAAAAAAGAAGAGTACAAAGGATCCGTATGGGTTCAATAGGATCAGCTCAATGCAAATGAAAACACATCAAAAACTATATATATATATATATATATATATATATATATATATATATATATATATATATATATATATATATATATATATATATATATATATATTTCTTCATTTGTAAAGCTTGTAGCTCACGGGATTTTGAGTCTTCGAGACAAGACTTTCAAATTTTCAGTTGGTATCAAATTAGCTAAATTAAATGGTGCATACACACTTTTATTTTGGTCAAAACTGCAAATAAACTGACATTTGTGCAATGGTTCTGCAAATGCAGTGCAAACATTTACTGATGCTAGGTGCAAATTGTCTTAATTATGTTTTATTTGCTTGCAAAATCATAATTTTCTTTGCAGTTTTGTCACACTTGGGATATCAGATTCTCTTTTTTTACTTCAATCAGTTACAAGCTGGTTTTGTAGGTTGCAAACACCGACATGTGATTGAACAGGCTCAAAATTTCAGTGACACAAGAACGAGACCCTGAACATTTGCAGCCCAGACTTGCTTGATTTAACTTAAAGGTAAACAAAGTTGTGCTATCAACATACTAGCAACCCTTTCAACTGAAATAATAGGTGTCGCCATAGAAAACAATTCCACATTGTCATAAAAATGGGCAGTTTTTAATGATCATATTCATTAATACCAATAAGGACTGCACAACATTTTGAAACCTTATACACTGCAAAAATCAACATGCATCACAAAAACTTCATAAACTGCAGACTCAAACTGCATGCAAAATATTTATATATGACAATCAGATGGCCCTCCACTCCCCTACATACCACATCCAGCACATAGATCATTTTTAGCATTGTGATGACAAAATATATGGTTTTACTTTAAAATCACAATTGCATGTATTCCTGATATTACGCAGCCTTAACTCCTACATATTTCTAAATGCATCCAGCGAAAATAAATCACAATCACAAAGATGAAAGTCATACAAGAAAAAAAAGTTTTTGTCCAATGTTTTACCTAAAAATGATATCATTTTCCCCAATTGTTCTGGGGGCGTGAAGATGCAAGACGGGCCAGTCATGACATAAAAGCCGCCTTTTAAATTAAATAACAGAAAAAAATACAGAAAAAGCCTGCTGCATCATGACGTCAGTGCTCGCCTCTTCAAAACATGAAAATCATTTAAAAATGACAGATGCTTCAAAGACTGTGCATCTCCATGTTATGCAAGCGACTGCAACACCCTTGTTACACATCAACCACAAGCCGCACACTCTAAGTGTGAACGGCTCCTTAGCCATCCCATCAGCTCCCATGGGGACAGGGCAGAAAGCTTCCTCAGATTACTACTCCGCCGAGACACTTTCTGAAGGCAGCACCACCACGGTGACCAGATCGAGTTTGACATATGCTGAAGTGACGTCTGACAGGCAGGCAAACACAGATGATCAGGGGAGAACGAGCGCTGAAACAAATCACAGCTCACCCAGAAACGGTGATCTCTGAGCTTCACCATTCCTCCAATAAGGGCCCAAATCTTTTCTTTTAGTCCAACTAATTCAGTTAATTGACAAAAGTTGACCTAAATTGCATTCTATATCCAACCATCCTTGTATTTTTTTGTCCCTTTTTTACCCTTCCCCAGTTTTGTTTTTTGTTCCCAGACTTTGCTGCACATATTGTTCATCCAACTCTTTTTTCCCCCCTCCATCTTCTGTCACAGGAATTCAGTGCAGCTTGAATTTCAACATCACAAGCTGTCAGTCCCAGGATTCTATTCCACTTTTTTCCATCTGTCTTCAAAACATGGTATTATTCCAACATCTTGGTCGGTCCGTATTTGACGTCTCTAAAACTAAATCCAGTCCTTGTTTAGTCACTGAACACTCTTTAAACTCACACATTTAACTTTGGTGTTTAGTACCATTGCACTCTTTCACTTAGCTAATTAAAATGTAAGGATAATATTATTTTCAAGACATTCTTGGAGGGATATAATCAAAGCCATGTGCTCATTTAGATCATATTATGTATTAGTTCAAAAAGAAGCATTTATTAAAATTGTAAAACAGTGAGTGAGGACTTAAAATTAGCCATAAGCTCAAGGTTTTTCATGAAATTAATAATATGGATTAGCTTCTGGGTTTTACTTCCTGTTAGGAAGTGAGTTAATCTGGTAAAATTTGAAATGTGGATTTTAATTTGTAGATGTTCTAAAAGTTTTGTGAAACATCCCATCTGAGTCAGTAAAGTTGGCACAAATCAAGAACTGTTTAGTTACATAAAATGAAATTATTATACAGCAAATAGAAATGCAAACCCAACATTTCATTGCTGTATTACCGCAGAGGATCATTTCCCTTTCTATATGGCTGAATGTCTTCAAAAATAGAGATGCTCTCTTTAGAGAAAACTGTGCGTTTGTGTCTGAATCAGAGCAGAAATTGTCAGTTGTGTGGTATGTCTGTTCACTGATGGAGAAAGAAAGACAGAACTTTAAAAGGGGGGAAGAAGAGAAGTGAAGTAAGAGGCGGTGGGAAGTGCAAAGGACGAGAGAGCGCAAATGTAGAGAAAGTGAAGCAGAGAGAAGATGGATAAACTATGAATGATGGGCAGCTGCAAGCAGAAAAAGACACAAAGATAGACTATAGAAAAATAAAAGAATACAACCAGGAAGGATAGATAATAGAAAACTAAAGTATCAAATGGATGAAAAATTGAAAAAGGGTTATAATCTTATATATTGAATTATTCTTAATTTTAGATGTAGATATTTAAACAATGACAAATACTTAATATATATATATATATATATATATATATATATTCTGGCACGTTTCCCACATTTTCTTAAGTATAATTTGAGGAATCTTAACTTGCTAGAAGTGTCCAAAGGTTTTCTAAAAAGAAATAAAAGTATTTTTCAAATGTCAATGTTCACTCCCTTGCATTCAAATTTGACATCATTCAAACTTTCTTTTATTTCAGAAGCTGAACACATTTTTAAAAAGGGTTATTTTATTTTTAAAAATTTCATATAATAGAGAAGGCTTTTTGATATTTTTTGTACATTTTGTGCAACAACTTCACTGAAGGGCTCTCCTATCTCATCTTCCTTTATCTCAGAGCCGTTCAGCAGCAGATTAAATGGTGAAATGAGAGGATTTCACTTGCAGTTGTAAGATTTCTCATTAAAACTGACTAGAAATATCCATCAACATAAAACTAACCTTAAATAAATGGAAAATCTGTAATAAAGAGAGTAACACAAATATAATGCAAATGAATGGTGCATCCTCATAAATCAATTCTGATCTAGCTGTCACAGAACAAATGTACTGTATTCTGTAATCCTGTGGCCACATATTTACTGTATTATGACCTTCAACCACAACTTGACAGCCCACATAAAACAACATGTTTGCCTTTTTTTTCCTTCTTTTTTCTGCATTCACTTTGACAGAATACATAAACTCTCACTGCACAGAGACCAGACACGATTTCAATACCTCAAAACCAGAAACTGAACACTTCAAACTCCAGTCTGAGCGACTAAAATACACATGAAAGAGTGTATACTAAAGCAAAGAAAACATATGGGTGCAAAGCAGCGAGAGAGGAAACGCTGCCATGTTTCTCTCTGTGTAGACGGGTTCAAACGCTCTCATTTACATAGAAAAATATGGGAGAAAATTTTAGCTTTTTAATCATGTGGGATGTGAACTACTTGTAGCAAATTTCTATTATCATTTGTAAAAATAAATGAATATATAAATAAGACATGAGAGCACCTGAGATGGAATAATTCTAAAATATTTAAATGTTAGTAAAGGAAAAAGAAAGTTTATCTGCTGGATATGCAAATCACCCAGAAACTCATCCTATTAAAAAATAAATTGGAAAAAGAGAACAACCACTTATAGAGTTACAAATACAAAGCTGCATTTTTAAATTCTGTTTACTTTGAGTTCAGTCTTTAATAAAAATAAGAAACTTGTTTGAATCTACTGCTGGATTCATGCAGCTGCAAGTCACTCCTCTGCTGCAAGTGAACTGAATGATTAGTGATGTGGAAATATTTTAAATGACCTACAAACTTATGGAATTTTTTCACGGACTATTAATGCAACGTTAATGCTTCACTAGTATTCTTGTATATAACAGAGTGACCCAGATACCAGTTTTGTTCCTGAGGGTTGATTTGCTTTATTTTTTAAGATAAAAACCCCCAGAAAATAATTGATTTAACAAACTCAGAGAACTTGATGTTCTATCTACTATATAACAATGTTTGAGACCCTTTTAATATTTTTGATCTACATGGATTTACAGACTCCCCCCCCCCCCCTTTTTTTTATTTTTTAAATTGATTAACAGCAATCATGATACCTTTTCTTTTTTGGTAACGCTTTCTTTTACAGTCCCCTAATTAAAAAGTAATTAAAAACTATTTACATGGTAATTCCAATCAAATTACTGCCTAACAGTGTTGAATGAATAAAGTATTTTATCTATCTATCTATCTAGCTGATACAATTTGTATCCATGGACAATTTGTACTTACACTTTTTGTGTTTAACTGGTAGGTGGGCTTCAACTAATCACTCTCTTGTAAACTAATGCACAAACGGTTGCTGTCATTTTGTTTATATTTCAGTATGGACATGGGAGACGTGGACTCACCTGGAGAAGACGTTCCTGGGTTTTTGGACTTTTGGAAGTGAAAAATTCCAGAAGGCGACCAGTATTAAAACTTGTGAAAAATCACTCCAGGAGGAGATTGCTTCCAATATTAAGAAAGTATGTCAAACATGGAAGTTCAGTGATCAGTGTCTGCTGGCGTGCATACAATGGTTTGTCACATGATTTGTATATTCATTATCAGGTAAATCACCAAAGACATTTTGTTCATCCTGGCAGTGGTGCTTATACACAGCACATTGAACGAGCATGGCGAAATTACAAAGAGGACATCTACCGATACAGAGGAAATCTGACAGAGAAGGCCTTGGAGATGAACCTAAGGTTCATAGACTGGAACCACTGGCTTGTAAAAAAGAATAGATCAGGCATTCTTGGACGCTTCTTTAAAGACATGAGGGCATGCTATTAAGTGTATAATTTAATTAAAATAAGATAATTTATGAATGTTTGACAGAACAGTTAATTCCATTGTTTCTTCTGATTCTTAGCTGGATTTACACGTTAGCTTTCTAACATGATTTGATGTAGTAGTTGCCACACTGGTAGATGAATTTCTGTCTAATGAGCTTTCCTACAAGTTTGTTGGAGTATTTTTTGTGAATGATGTGACCTTAATGGTCTAAGTATCTATTTTGCATCTTAACAAAGTAATCCAATGTTAGTTATATAGAAATAACTGATTAAAAACTCAGAAACAAGACTGGCTTTCTTTTACAGTACAGTTTCACCTTACTTACTTAATAATGTGTTGTGTTTTACTAGGTAATAGTAAGGTATTTTCCTGGTTCTATGTTAAAGTAATAACTATACACATTAACTTGTGTTAAATGATAATAACTGTTTAAAAACTCAGAAACAAGACTGGCTTTCTTTTACAGTACAGTTTCCTGTTAATTATTTGGTAATGTGTTGTTTTTTTACTTGGTAAAAATGCTGTATTTTACTGGTACAAATTTATGACCAGGTTAAAAAAATGAATCAGAGTTACATGGTAATAACTGTTTAAAAACTCAGAAACAAGACTTGCTTTCTTTTACAGTACAGTTTCACCTTACTTAGGTAATAATGTGTTGTGTTTTACTTGGTAATAGTAAGGTATTTTACTGGTAATAGTTTCTGAACAGGTTAAATACAAACTATACAATTTAACCTAATTTACATGGTAATAACTGTTTAAAAACTCAGAAACAAGACTGGCTTTCTTTTACAGTACAGTTTCCCTGTACTTACTTGGTAATGAGTGGCTTTTTACTTAGTAATAAAGCAGTATTTCCCTGGGTAAAATTTATAAACAGGTTAAATACTAACTATACAATTAAACGTGAGTTACATGGTAATAACAGTTTAAAATCTCCCAAACTAGACTGGCTTTCTTTTACAGTACAGTTTCCATGTTCTTACTGGGTAATTAGTGATGGTTTACTTTGTAATAATGAAGTATTTACTGCATCTAGTTTATGAACAGTTTAAATACAAAGGTAATACAACATAACATGAGTTACATGGTAATAACTGCCTAATTACTGTTTAATAAGTCAAAGCTTTAACTCCCTGTGACTAAATGTATTAACAGTACCAATTATTACCTGGTAAAATATGACGGTTTAATGTTTAAACTTCTGGTAAATAGTAGGTAATGTAGGAATTATTAAATAGTAATTAAATTGCAATTACCTACTAACTAGTTGTAATTACTGGTACACAGCAACACTAAATGAAAATATGCACTGTAAATAGTGCCTAATTTAGGCATTGTTAAGCAGTAATTATATTTCAATTACCTTGTTAATAGATTTTAATTACATAGTAATTACTTTTGAACTAAAATTTATTATATAGTAATACACATTAAAAGCAAATATGTGGCAATTTTACTGTGTAATATGTTGGTAATTAGTGCTTAATTAAGACACTGTTAGGCAGTAATTTGATTGGAATTACCATGTAAATAGTTTTTAATTACAGAGTAATTACATTTTAATTTCAGCTTTATTACATACTAATACACTAATATTACTATGTAATTACCATGTAATTACATAGTAATTATGGGACTGTAAAAGAAAGCGTTACCTCTTTTTTTCCCCAGGCTCCATCCAAATCGGCAGCCCACTGCTCCTCGAACATGAGGATGGGTCAAAGCAGAAAAACTATTTCCCTTAAAGGATAAAGTATCATTATTATTTTATAAATTATTTTAGCATACTTTCTTCACTTAACAATTTTAGCATTATTTATTTGAAAAAATAAATAAAAATTTGTGGCCTGCCAGCACTTTAAAGGCATATTATGCAGTTTTGTCTTGTTTTTAGCACCCCCTGATGTCAGTTTTAAATCACTGCCGTAAAAACGTTAGCGTCGTCTCTGCTCAGAAACACCTAAATCTAATTAATGAAATGTCTCCTCAGCCTTCATTGCTTTCTACTGGAGCGGTTCATAACTCATCCAAAGAAATCAGCTGTGTTCAAGCAGGGAGAGATCGGAAAAAAAAGCAGGAATCATGAGCTAAAAACACTCCGGCGCTAGCATGACAGCTAGCCACATTTTATTAGCCTAACCCTCATGAGATACGTGACTTTGTGAGACTTCAGGGCACCGGACTAGAGACTCAGAAGATGCAAACGAGGTATTCTGGACACAAGCAGCAGATGGGGCTGAGTGACTTTTCATTAACCATGTAATTTTAAAATATGAAAAAGTTACATAGTGTGCCTTTAAACTTCTGGCAACAAGTCTGGACATCACTGGTCCATTCACATCACACATTCTTCACAGCCCTGCTCTAATGCTCATTTTATGAAAGTCTCTGTTTATCCGATGACTCCATCTGCCTATAGATGTACTGTATTCCACTCCTTTGCCTTAATGTGCTAACAGGGATGCTGTTATTTCATTATTTTAAGTACAAGACAAGATGGCTCTTTTATAAGCAGAAAAAGTAGAGGTTTCATCCTCATCAGCAACAGAAAGCTTGTAGCTTGGCTGACTCTACAGTCTGTGGCAGCAGACGTCATGCAGAACAACAACCTCACTGACAGCTGTTTCCTTATGAACGTCCCGTAAAGCTACTGGAAAGATGGCTAAGAAAATAGACCATATTCATCGTTTGATGATGAGGGGCTGATCTTTTTTTTTAGTGAAAGAGTTTTTCAGAAGATAATGTTGGTTGTTTTCATTTATAGTTTTTTCACCAGCCACCAAAAAGTTATTGTAGCCAACTAGAAACAAATACTGTAGCTTTGACAATTTTACAGATACTGGACTAAAATTTGGTGTAGTAATAGTTAGGTGTCATCCCCATCACATGCTCCAACCGCTGTACATTGAGCAATATCTTTACCCTAATCTGAGGCATTAACTTCTGGAATCAACGGTGTTTGTTATCAAAATATCTCGTGAAGCACTGGCTCGATCTTAATGAAACTCTCAGAAGGTTATCACTGGATGGTTGTCTACAGCTGATTCACTTTTGAAATCAACCCCATTCAAGGTGGATGCTAGGATTGGGTGGTACTATGGTAATACTGTACAGCCAGTGTTAAAAAATAGCAATACTATCAGTTACAATACCATCATGAAAAAAAGGCACGGTAAGGGCTGGACAGCCAGTGAGCTGATGGTAACTTTGGGCCAGTTCGGACCGGGACTGGCCGGTTGCGCATCTGAGCGGATCAGCACTTCCTTGTTGCGGCGCTAGCTCGTACGGCTGCGAGTCTTCGCACGCTTACAGCGCTTCAGTCAAGAGCGGGATTTCCTCCTCAGCCCCAACTTTGGCAAACTCAAATTTGACAGATTGAGCTACAATTTAATTACAACCACTGAGTGCTAATGCAAGATTAAGATACTTCAAGATTTGACCAAAACAGCTATACCACTATAATTTTTCAATATACAATTATTTTAGTTTAAAACTCTAGCACGGAAGGTGCTGATGAAATGTATTCCTTCAAAGAATGGAAGACATTTACTTTTTAAGTTGGTCTTTTAAAAAATACTTCACAGAACTAACACAATTCAAAAACCTGTACTATAGCAGTTGTTTCTTCCCTTTACTAAAAATGATTCAACTCAATAAGCCAGACAAAAACAATGTTTGGAAATTGGTTCTGACAGAGTGAGCACGGCTGATTTCTTCTACTAACGAGTCGACATGAATTTCACTCAAAATCACAAAATCAATCAATTTGGGAAGAGTTCTTTTCTCTTTTATGCCTGGTTCAGGTGAATAGCTTCATTTGTGTCAATATTCATTGTCTGGTCCAGACATGTGTAATGTAGCCTGAACCAACATTTTTATGATTTATAATTTTGCCATTAGCTCAAGACCAGGTAATGAAAAATGAGGTTCCTTTTCTATGAAGCGAGAGTTCGAGAGCCGTCGGATGAAATCAGCTGACAAAAACAAACAGACACACACACCTCACAAATTTCATGCCGATTTCCACGTGCACAAATCAGATCTGCAGCTACAAAAAGTTGTCTTTTTATAGTTGCAGATCTGAAACTAATTGTTTAGTTGGATGCATTGGGTGCTTAATAAAATGTGACGTGAAGATAAACATTACCAAATAATCCTGCAGTGCATGTTCTCTGGAATATAGATTTCACCAGATACCCTGGGTTGCATGAGAAGTCAAAAAAATTCTAAGAGAGCAAAGAAAAGCACTAGAGAGAATGTGAAGAGGAGGAGAAAAAGAAAACAGAGGCCCTGGGTGTCTGTGGAAATGGCAGTTAAGGTCGAAGCAGCAAATGTTTGGGCACGAGTCGAAGCAGAACAGAGGCTTTATGAGAGCAGCAAAGTGCTGCAGGGCTCTAGGGAATGCCCTCCACTAAACAAGGGAGAAACGCGTACTCTCGCTCTCTCTCACTCACACACACAAAGTAAGGACACTCTCAGTAAAAGAACAAGCAGATCTGCACACACTCAAGCACATAGCCCCCCAAAATAGAGATGCACATGGATAAGAAAATGAAAACAGGATGAAGTTGGCAATCAAAACAAACATGTGCATGTGAAATCTGTAATACTAGATAATGAAGAGAAAGGTAGAACCTGAAAGATTTAACAGCTGTAAAAGCTTTTTCTAATATTGTATTAAATATGGATTATATTTTATTCCCTCTGTCGAGTTTCTTACCTTGACAAGATCCACTGATTTCCTCAAATCCTGGCTTGCAAACACACTTCCCAATGGGCACCAGCCATTCCCCCTCTGTGCTGCAGTGCATCCTGGGAGGCTCATATAAAGGCAGGGAGTTATTGATGCAGTGGCCCACTACCTCCACCAGCTGCGACGCCTCTGAGCCCGGTATGGTGTCGGGAAACTCCGCCAGACTTTTCACCAAGAACGGGCAGCGTTTGTAGAATACCCGCACTGAGACTAAAGCAATGCAAGCCCCTAAATCCTGGAACGCCAAGTAGAAGCCTTTCCGGGTCAGAGGACCTAAATCACGAACTTCCGTGTTGAGCTTCATCACCCGGTCCCCCAGGTCCAGCTCGGTGAAGCTTTCATCAGCAGCTATGGTGTCGACTTTGATGTATCTGCTCTCTTTCATCGCCCGATCTTCTTCTTCCGTTATTCCAACACCATCCTTCATCCCTCCTTCCTCCATCTCCTCCTCATCGCCATCCGTTTCATAGTAATACATGTTAAAAGTCTCCTTGCAGGTCCCGACCCCCCCAGGCAGGCTGTTGCAGTCTCTCAGAGTGAACTTGAGCTCGATGTATACTCGCTGGGCTCCTTCAGTCAGGATCCAGTTGGTGTGAAGCCAGTTGTTCTGGTTCTGCTCCATCACACGGCACACCTGGTAGGTGTGAATGGGGGCATAATCCTCATCTACTTCACCGATCTCTTCCCACTGAAGCAGAAGGAAGATCATCATCATCAGACATGTATGTACATGACACCATTTGAAGAAATTACATGAGAATTGCCTAAAGTTAACTGAAATTCGCCAAAGGGCTCCGACTTATCTTTTAATTAAAAACTAGAGACAAGCCTTAAAAGATTCATTCAGGTTCTTTCTTCCTTTTTTTAACTTGTTATAGGTTTTATGAAAACAGAATTCATTTACGAACAGGTACGGATCACAAGAACACAGTGGGGCTGCTCAATTATGGTAAAGAAATTATAAAAACGATTCATTTGGTAAATGTTGAAATCACAATTACTTAGCACAGTTACTCATGAAGTTGGGAAACACTATCCAGAGTTCACATTTTAAGGAACCTGCAGGCATCAATTTGTCTGCAGTTACTTATTTGAGCAAAAACTAAGACAGCAAAATTACTTGAATCATACTCAAATCATTATAAACTACCATGAGAATACTTTACGTTGGGTATGTTTTCATTACAAACTTGCTAACATGAATGTAGACACCAATTAACTCAACCTAATCTACTTAAGGGGTTCCCAAAGTTGAAATCTAGACCCCCCCTAAAAATTACACAAGAGTAAGGGTTTGAGATTAAGTTCTAATTACAAATATTCATTAACAATGTGTTGTTGCCCCAAAAGATTAAAGCAGTACCTATAAATTAATCAAATCTGTATATTGTTTAGAAAGGCTTTTAGGTAATATTCAGCTAAATTGGCTCATGATAATTGGGCTTGCAAGTATTTTCAGGAGCTGAAAAGTTTAATAACTGTTCTCCATGACTGATCAGGAACACGAAGTAAATGTGGTTGGACAACGCTGCAATAAAAACAGTAGAGCAGCTATAGGATGCCTGGATGTCTAAGAAGGGTTAATGTGCATTTCAACAGAATTGAAGCTTGGAAATAGAATATGGAAAATATCACTGGATGTCATGCCACAGAGCATGTAAGGTGCAAAATTTAAAATATCGGAGGCATAAATTTTTGACATGCATTGTACCGCTATGTTTTCCCCTTGTTCTGCCATCTTTGCTTGCACTTGCTTTTTAAAACACTGATCAGTTTATCCTTCAGAAGGGGGGAAATGTGTGTTATTCAGAAGTCAAGGCAAAGTAAGAGCTTGTTTACAAAGCTGAATGTGGACAAAGTTTTAATAATAGTTTAGTTTTACGACAGATTATTTTGGTTTTGTAATTCTTTGGGGCTAAAATTAAAAATGGGAACACAAATTGCATTAGCTGCACAAATACCGTACATGGTTAAAATAGAGTTTCATTAAGGAATTAAATTAAAATTTGAGTTGTTATAAAGTTTTTTTTTAACAGTTTTCCTCTCCTTTTTAATATAGTTTTATAAAAACTGACAATTAATTATCCCCCCCATCCCAAATTCTTACCTTATTCTGAATTTGATGATTTTATACTTGAATCCAAAACACTGACTGAACCCAATAATGTCTAAATTAATATGAACTGTATTTTGAGACCAGTCCAGAAAATTCTGCAGGCTTAAAAACCAAAGAAATACAGCATGAATGAGAAACACGTTTCTTTCATAAAGCTCAACAGCAGTGAGGTATTGTTAAAAAAAAGGTATAGATAGTAGAATCATCTTCATTCATTCCACCTCATTTCCTCCTGCAGCAAAATTAAAGAAAAAGGGACGGAGTTAAAGGCCATAAATATGAATATACCGTGAAGGAGGTGGGGGTTTTTAAAGGAAAAAAGAGGTGCCCTTGTAATTGTGTTAATTTATATGGCCATTTCTCCAAAAGTGTGTGTGTGAGTCAGTTCCTGCCTGTGTGTGCATATATGTAAATTATTCCATTGGCGATCGTGTGTGTGTGTGTGTGCGTGCACGCATTTGCATCCAAGCCTGCATGTCTCAGACAGCAGCATTAATTCCCTGTGCAGGTCTCCTGGGATGTGGCTATTATCTGCATCACTAGCACTCTCCCATGGCTAATACAGGCGCTTCATCATGTCACTGTAATATGGCCAGAGGGACAAGACTATGATCTGGCGTTATAGCTTAATAGCCTATATTAATCAGTCCTTGCTGTAGCTGTTCCAAAACCTTCTGTCTTTGTCTTTTCTTTCCGTCTTGTTCACCATCTGTCTGAGTTTTCAGTCCTCCCTGCTTCTAGTCGGCGTCTTTTCTTTCGTGGTTACAATTATTCACCTACTGAACCATTTCTGAATGAATCTGGCTAATTATTTCGTTTATTAGACATTTCTGTGTTGTCAAATGCATCCGTGATTATATTCATAAAGTGTACATATGGCACACTCTAGCACTTTTACAGGGGAAAATAAAAACTTCACTTTTTTTCCTCAAAAGTAAGGAAATTCTGACAGTTCGATAAGCTGCTAGTGACTGAGTTAGACTTCAATCAAGATCAAGACTAGCATTAAGAGTCTTAGATTAACAAGAGTCCTCAACGGTCTGAAAGCTCAAACAAATCTGTATGCGCTGGAGTGTGACTGAACCCGTTTCCTCCAGACTTTGGCCCAGTCAGTCCCAGTGCAGACATTAAGCTTCTTACTGGTTAGATCACACAGATCCACCAGCCTGCTCCGAGCTTTACACAGCTTAAATCTCACACACACACACACACACACACACACACACACACACACACACACACACACACACACACACACACACACACACACACACACACACACACACACACACACACACACACACACACACACACACACACACACACACACACACACACAGCTACTGGGATACTAGTTAATATTGGTATCCCAGCAGGGTATTGAACAGATGACCTTCTTTCATTTTTGCCCACAGCAAAGCAGGTTCAGTATTCATGGTTGTTCTGGAAGACTCTGCACCTCAGCTGCGTTTTAAAAGCGTTTGGTTCTTGATGTAAATGGGGCACGGCACTTGACTTGAGCTAATTCCTTCAGGTGAGTCATCGAATGTTACTTCACAAAACCCATTTGCAAGAAAATATCCTTTTAAATGAGCTGCAAAGATGCTCCAACCAAAACGTATTAGAGGGTAATGGAATCCTAAAATCTCGATGTGAATTTATTTATTTATTTTTATTTCATTTGAAGTAGATGGGAAAATGGTCCATTATCTATAAAGAAACAGGCTACTTAGTCTATATTTAGAGTCTTTTAGCAACACTTAACAGTGTAATGTGCTTTTTCTTCACCATAAGGAGCAATCTGTATAGTATAAAGGCCTCAGATGTCACACACACACATATAAAGCTGCATGCAGAGACTGACACAAGGTAATATTGCAAGCCAGGACCACCCATAGGGAAAATGTTATGTGATTAAAGGGAAAAAATAGAATGCACTAAACAGCGAATTTCAAAAGTTAATCACAGACTTAAGCCTTGATGGTATGCAGCCTTGCACCTACTTGACTCTAAATTCCAAAGTTTTTCAAAATAAAACAAGATAATTTTGTGCTTTTTTTTTTTAACAAAACATGCACATTTTTAGAAGAAACAGTTCCCACATTACAAATAATGGATAAACTTTGAAGTGAGCTCCAGTTTTGAGCCCAAATATACAACCTTCTGCATCGTCTCTCCGATTTGCAACACAGAACCGTCCCCGTAGGCATCCCTGCAGCTCCTCATTAGTGTGTGTGTTTAGTTTTTTTCCCATTATTAAACGTGTGGCTGTGCAACACATCCATCAGCAGACCCCCTGTGGCTGCGCTGAGTGCTCTCCCAGCTCTAATTCTATAAAGCCGTCTGTAACTTATTATTACCACCCATTACCATTGACCATCGTGACACTGTAATAGAACTGTTCCTTTTTGCTTCTTACCCAGACAACACCTCCCTACCTTTCCTTTTTTCCATCTTCATCCTATCCCTCCTTATACTTTTCCTGTCTCAATTTTCTAGCATTTAATTTCAGCCACGTCCATCAACATTCCCACTTTGTGTCCTTTATTTTAATTCTAAAATCTCAAGGAACATTTCTCGCCCCTCCTTCTAGCCCATTTCCACTTTTCTTGGGAGTTACTGTATAGTCATCTAACTTGCTTTTCTTTACCCCCTCCATTCTTTTCAAATCTTGCTTTTAAACTCCCTGTCTTTTTTTACTCCTCCTTATCTACAGTGTTTCATGCTACTACAGCAGAGAAAGAAAATAAATGGTGAATTATTAGATGTTTTAAAAAAAATCCCTGTGCAAACAGTCTGAACTGCTAAATTAGCAGCTTCCTTTTCTTTTCAGTGACAGACAGTTTAAGGTCACAACATGCACTCCAGCTGTCACCGAGCATCATTTAGCATATGTTCCCAACCCACTGCCTATAGAGGGTGTTTTTTTTTTTTTTTTGGTGAGCTCAGCATGTTTAACGCTAGCTTCCTTTTAATTCTGGACAATTGAGTACACAGAATCAGTGGATTCGCTAGATGAAAGACAGCTTTATAACGAGATGTTCAGCCAAGCAAATCCCCGATTACATCAATTTAGTAAGGTCTCGCCCCTTTTTTCCCCCTTGTCTTGCACAACTAAAGGATTGTGGGTAAGGCAGTGTTGAATGATTTGCTGTTCACGTCATAATAACAACACAAGTAGCTCTACAGTTGTTTAAAGTCCACACACACACACACACACACACTGTGAAGTGTTTGTAGACTTGAAGATAACAGATCTTACACAATGTGCAGAAGCTGGGTGTGTGTTCATCCACAGTAACACTATAATCCCCATGCTGTTGAAACATGTCACCTGAAAAGCTCTGAATTATGCCTTCAAGCATTTGGAGCTATAAAACATCCTCCTGTCAGCCTGCAGTGGTTACAGCAGATGTTTTCTGAAGCAACTGTGTTTAAAGATTCTATTATGAGATGATGTTGTGGCAACAATTAAAGGTTTTTGCGCTTGCGGATAATTTACATCTACACAATTTATATCTACACTTGCAGGCCACTTCGTGAAAAGGTACTTCCTACTGGGTTGGATCCCCCGTTTGGCTTCAGAACTCCAATAAATCTGGGTGGCGTTGGTTAATTCCTCAGATATTCTGGTCCATATTCACATGGTAGCATAAAGCAGTTGCTGCCGATTCGTCCTCTTAACATCCATGACGTGAAACTCCCGTCCCACCACATCTCAAAGGTTCTGGACTGGATTGACAGTGGAGGTCATTGGAGTTCAGTCAACTCATTGTTCAAGAAACCAGTTAGAGATGATCTGAGCTTTGTGGCGTGGAGCATCATCCTGCTGGAAGTACCATCAGAAGGTGGGTCAACATAAAGAGATCAGCAATAACAGTCAGGTAGGCTGTGGTGTTTAAATTGTGCTCAGTTAATACTAAGGGGCTCAAAGTGGGCCAGGATAATATCTCTGAACCATTGATACGTTGCAGGATGGATCCATACTTTTATGTTGTTTAAATCAAATTCTGACTTAACAGTCTGGATGTTGCATCTCGAATTGAGACGCATCAGACCAGGCAATGTTTTTGTTGAGCCTGGACGGCCTTCTGCTGCTCTAGATCATCTTCATCCTCGTTCAACGTGTTGTATGTTCTAAGGTGGTTTTCTGCAAACATTGGTTGCAATTTGAGCTACTCTCCTATGACATCAACAAGGTCTTTTCATCCACGCAACTGCTGCACACCTGATACTCTCTCTTTTGTAGACCATTCTCTGTAAACCCTTAGGATAGTTGTAGGTGAAAATCCCAGCACCTCAGACTGGCCTGTCTAGTACAAACAACCATGCCACATTCAAAGTCGCTTAAATTTGCTTTCTTTCCCATTGATGCTCAGTTTGTCCCTTAGGAACTTGTCTTCATCATGCCAAGATACCTGAATGTATTGAATTACTGTCATGTGATTGGCTGATTAGCTAACAAAAAATTAAATACTTAACAAAACGTCTCATAAGTGTATATCATCATAAAACTGTATGCATTTAAAGTTATTTTAGTTTGAATTTTGGAGGTAAGTGTTCACTGGAGACTGTCACTTAAAAATTATAAATAAATCAACTAAAGTTCCAAGTACCTTAACCTCCAACGTAAAGAAATAAATCACTGTTACTAATTGTTTGATTTTTCATATACTGCTAATGGTTGAGAGGCAATTTCATGTTTGTGTCTAAATTAGGCATCAAGTCAATTTCTGGAGATTCACAGATTTTCACTCTTGACGCATTCAGGAATCTTTTCCCCTAATCAATGTTGTAATAAAAAAGTTGAAGTGAAACAAGTCCAGAGAGCACATTTCATCAGTCCTCTGTCATCACCACAAGGTGTTTGGAGTCTCTTTTGTTCTGCCGACGTAACAGGCCCATCAACCACCATGATGTTTAGAGATGGAGCAAAATGGTTTGGGGATTTAACAGACTGACGGGTGGTAATGGGAATGGAACTGACAGCAAAAATAATCCATATGATGAGATTCATCACTTTCATGCCTCCGTCTTCCAGACATCTTATTGTCTTTTCGTGATGCTTGAAGCTGTAGATAAAAGGAACCACCTGATGTACAATCAGCAGCTTATCTAATCAACAAGTGTGCTCCCATCTGATGTAATGGGAACCAAAAAATAAGGTATTGAAAGCTAACTAATAAAAGATGGCTGTAGACAAAAGGCCAACCCGTATGCTCTGTTATTTTAAGAATGCAAACTTAAATAAATTAACTGATAAGTAAAACATTTAAAATACATCTACATCAAGTTCACACCAAAACAGAACTTTTAAGCAACAGTTAGTCTTTAAAGTCTAAATATTTTTTCACACAGACGGACCAGCACTCACTTTTTCTAGACCATGAAAGCAACATGGCAAGGAGCAATAAAAATGTTTAACATTTTGCCCAGTCCTTGAACTCAACGCAGCTAAGAAAACATGTATCCTGTTAATTATTAGGGGTGTGTATTGGCAAAAATCTGGCAATACGATATGTATTGCAATACAGGACAGATGGCACAATATATTGCGATATAATGCAATACTATAAGACCATATATTATGATTTTTAAAACAAATTAAAGTAGAAAAACTGTCACAGCATTCTAAAAATGTTAAACTTTTTCATACATAACACATCCAGTTTTATTACTAGATCTAGTTGATCCACTGGAAAGAAGAAGGTGAAAACAGCCACCAACTAGCGGCCATACTTTTAGTTTTACTACAAAAATTTCTGCCATCATTAATGGTTCCATAAAAAAAAATTATAAAATAAAAATAGAAAATTTGCTTTAAAATTTGATACAGCAAAATATCGCGATTCTGATAGCGCGATATTGATATAATATTGTGACAGAAAATATCACGATATATTGCAGTATTGATATTTTATAACACCCCTATTAATTATAGTACTGAGATAAATCTGAATTGACCAAATCAGCAAGTCAGAGCTGTATTATATAAAATACACAAGCTCACACCAAAGTCTTGGAAGTTTGCAAAAAATTCTTGACTAACTTATAATTTGCACATTTGTAACGCACAATTAAAATTATGCTGCACAACTCTTACACATATACTTAAATACTCCAAAAATGTGAATCTGTAAATCTTTAATGCTTTTTGCTTCATCATTAATATCAGTAGATAAAAAAGCATCATCTCATTGTTGTTGGGTGAAGCTGCGTTGCCTTTTCTTGTTGCTCAACATGTCTGACATCTTAATTTATTTGCCTTTGTAGCATGACAACAACAACCTCACAACCATAGCTGTCCATTTGAGGACTCGGATGGAGATTTGTGTTGTTTTTTTAACAACATTGGCGTTACATCACACAACTCCAGGAGGGGGAGTCCAAAAGGAAAAACACTGCCAGACTCTCTAAAAGTTTCTTTAAAGCAAGAAAGACTTTTTGTGCCTTTTCAACGACTTATTCAGCCAAGACTGGAAGTGTGAGTGTGGGTGTTTGTGTGTTTGGAGAAAGCTGCAGATGGAGCACTAAGATAAATTACAAGCTAATTGCAATAATTTAAGTTATTTAAAATGGTAAACAGGAGTAACTGAAGCCGTCACATGTGTTTCATCTGTAGATTTGAATGCAAGTTAAATATTAAAACAAATCACCTTAAAGTGCAGCTGAATCCAAACAGCTAATGAGGATTCATTCATCCATTAAGACTATTTTAATAAATCTTATCAAGTCTAATTTCCTCTCTGAATATAGTTATACCCCTGAAATATTGGAAACACACACACACACGCAATCACTTCTTCATTAATATGATTGCACATACGCCTGCTTTTGTCAGCACTATCTTTCCCATCAGCCACGGAGTGAGCCAGGATTTGAATACCCAGAGCTGAAAGGAAAAAAAAGCCACTACGATCAGCACTATTGGTCCGTCGGGTAGAGCTGCAGTCTGCAGACACGAGTTGCGTTTGAGGCGAGTTTTTCATGTGAATCAAATGAATGCACAAATTAATTATTCCTTAAACCAAAACACAGCATAACAAATTGTATGGTGGCTGAGAAATTTTAATTTTTGAGGAAAAAAAAACCTGGAAATTTCTGCTCCAAAACTATTGTCTTATAAATCATCTCTAGAGCATGTAATGAGTCTTTAAGCACCATTTCTTTTTTTGTAAACCTGCCGTACATTATAGCATAAAATGGTATTTTTACCACTCTACTAAGTCATTCTCTAATTAGCCTTCACTTTGGGAATACTTAGAGATGGATATTCAGCTCCTGACTTGAGAATAATTTATTCCACGGTGACTTTCAATATCTTATTCATGAATTCAATTTACCCTGAAAATGAGCAGAGAGTTTCTACAAAAGAAATGACCTTTAACCTCAATAAAATATGTGGAGCATTTGATCTTTACCATTAAACAGAAAGTAGAAGATGTCTTAGGATTAAATTCTAATTCAAGGTAGCATTGTTAACCATATGCTCCTCAGAATAATAGAAATATGACTAATAACTAACATATTTATGAGTTTTTGTTATTTTTACAACAGCTGTAAAGTATTTTGTGTTACTTGACCTCTTTAGAGTTAGAAATGTGTCTTATTGCGAATTATACTCACCCCATTCTTAGGGTAAGCCACCCATCCAAGGTCTCCCATCACAGAGCGAGAATCCAGCAGGTTCACTGTTAAAAGGGGTGAGAATACAGAAAGTTATAAACATACAAAATTTAACATCAATTTACACGATAGAAGAGGGATGTCTTTCTAAAAATGAAGAGCAAATAAGATGCACTCATGCTCTGCTCTGATTTTTCATTTTCACATTTACTTATGTCGTGACAGCAAAGCACAACGAGTGTTCAGTGAGTAAAGGTCAAGGCTTGAGTCGGTGTTTCAACAATGATGACTGCTGTTTAGACTTAAATGAGGAGTTTGAGAGTAAATTCAACCTCAATCACACAGTGATGCTCTGGAAATGCTTTTAAAAGTCAGTGTCTTTCAGATCTTTGCCCGAAAAACCTTTTTATTTTGTATGATTTATTTGTATTTACACAAAAAGAGATTAGCAGACATAAAAATCCCTATTGCTGCACCATCTTTAAGTTGTATATTTGGGCATCTTGTCCACTTAAACTCCTAATCTTTACCTTTATTTCGTATTTCACTGCCTGCAACACAACAAGCAACTCAGATTGATCCAATAAAAACACCTAGATGAAAGCTGTCAACTGCAATTACTTGACCCCGGGTAACAGTGGAGTCACTTATCTTCTCTGTGCACACAGTCTGAATGATTCTCCTACAGCAAAAGTCTCTATTGGCCTCATCTCACTGTGGTGACCAGGACTTCAAAGTGTTTTCAGAGATACGCTGGGACGATGAAAGTTGAAAGTGAGCGCGTCTTCCAGCTACAACCTGTTTAGCTCGGAGCATATCCACAAACAAGATCTAGTCTAAAAGTGTTGGCCGCTGTGGAAACAGGCAGGTGTAAAAACGTAAGTAACTTTGACAAGGGCCAAGGCTTTATTTCCAGATGACTGGGCCAGAACAAACTCTCAGCAGCAGTTTAACAAGCCCCTCATAAATCACACAAACTCATGATGTATGGCTCTACTGGCGGCTCCAACACTCGTCCCAGTTTGCTGCAGCTCACAGTGTCATAAACACAGCTCATGTTCTGTCAGCCAGACTTCAGTTTGCTTATCTTTTTTTTTTTTTTATAAGGGTTGCACTTTGCATGTTCAAAGGGTATTCATGCAATAAAAGAGAAAGTCAAGGTAAATGATCTGTTGACTGCTTTTTAGGACAGCACTAAATTTTAGCAGCTAAAGAACACTGAGGGCAGTCAATGAGGACAAAGTATTTTATTTGTAAATTCAGGGCTTAGTTTGCTTTTTTTTAAAAAGATGTATCTTACTAGTGCTAAGGTAGACTCACTTTTGCTTTCAGAACTGCCTTAATTTCCATAAATTCAACAAGGTGTTGGAAACATTTCTTAGAGGTTCTGGTCCATGCTGACATGGTAGCCTCACACAGTGTATTTGCTGGCTGCAGATCCGTGTGAATCTCCTGGATTGGATCTGAGCTGTGAGACATTATCCTGCATCCATCAGACGATGGGTCATAAAGGGATGGACATGGTCAGCAACAACAAGCTGGAGCGTTCAAATGTTTAAATTGATCCCAAGGGGCCCTAAAGTGTGTCAAGAAAAATCTCCCTCACACCATCACACCACCAGCAGCCTGAACCGTCGATACAAGGCAGGATTGATACATGCTTTCATGTTGTTGACACCAAATTCTGACTCAGCCATCTGAATGTTGCAGCTGAAATTGAGACTCAAGCCAAGAAATGTTTTGTTCTAATCTCTTCTGGTCCAGTTCTGGCGATCCTGTGTGAATCGTAGCCTCTGTTTCCTGTCCTTAGCTGACGGGAGTTACACCTGGTGTGGTCTTCAACTCCAGCAAGTCACTTTTATCACATCTAGATGCCTAAATACATCAAGCTGCTTGGCTATTTGTGTTAACAACTGAACAAGTGTATCTAATAAAGTGAGAAGTGACTTATTTTGCAAGTATAAAACCTTTTAAAGCACGACTTTATTCAGAACTGGATGTTAAAATGATTCAACAGCTTAAAAAACAATGAATAAGTGTTTCTTTCTTCAGTCCGTTCCTGGATAAATATAAACAAGTGTTACCTTTCCTTCATGTGTAATGATAAAAATGTTCTGCGCTGCAAGAGTAGAATTAACAGAGGAGTGTGTAAGAATTCATTATCGTGGAGATGTGGTCATGTTTACAACCAGCCTAAGTGTACAATTTGTTCCTGTTTTATGTGCTGCGATAAGCAGTGTGGGAAAAAAAAAAAAAACACAGCCAAACCTCAAATGTAAACAAAAAAACGGTCACACATAAAACATCTGCAGAGAGAAGGTGAATGTGCAACGCATGAGATAGAGCGACGGTACACTTCCTCAGCAAACCTCTCTACCATCCTCACACACTTAAACACACTCACACACAAAGTCATCTTACCGTCTCCACTGCTCTGCAGAGAATAATAAAAGATGTCCTTAGGAGGCGATTAGACAACTAATTAGGCCATAAAGAAGAGATAAGTGATACTGAACTAGATCATAAGGGCTATGTTACCTCTTTCACTCTCCTTCTCTCAAAGGATCAAAACCACCTAACAAGTTAGAGCTCCGAACCGACAAGGATCTACTGAACGCATTATTAAAAGTCATCGCCTGTGAATTAATTCAATTTTGAGTGCCGTCACTTCAAGGATACACTTTGCAAATGGGCTTTAGAGTAACTGGATTGCTAGCTTTAGAAGTAATACCAGGCAAAAGGCTGCTGCTGGTGCATCAACCTCACACTTCTGACACTCGTCTGGCGCGGCCATTAGCTCCAACATGCCCTTATCGATCTTTAGAACAATCCACCTCTGGAGTCCATGTTTAAAGGGACAACATTTCTTGAATTTGTCCCCTTTTACCCCCGGCTAGTTGATTTTAACATTTACATGCACAAAAACAAGCAGACAAACACTTCAACTAATCACCATATTTAACCCAATTCCATAACTGCATTTAAACTAAACTTTAAGTGATGAGTTTTTAAATCTCTTAATTAAAATCCAAAGTTCTGCATTCAGACGACCACTGAAACTGATCAATTTCAATAGATTAGCCCGAGGAGACAAAATCAACATTGCAAAGTGTGTACAGTTTTCCTCATCATCATCCATCAAATGAGGCGATGTATCAGTGTAGAAAATACTGCAGGAAGATCGTTAACTCAATAATGGAAGCGTCGGGATTATTTTCTACTCATCTGATTTTTGTTGAGCTTGCACTACAAGCTGAAACCTGCTGCGTGATTTGAAAACAGAGCCGTAGAGTGAGTCTTATAAAAAAAATAAAAAATAAAGACAAGACAGCAAAAAGTGGCCAAATTTCCTATAGATCAGAGTCCTGAAGCACACCTTTTGTCTGATTTTATTTTATTTTTCCAGTTACAAAAAAAGTAACCAAATCAGAGAAGAGCTTTATTTAATTAAGGGCTTTGTTCTCCCCTCCAATTATGCACACCATTGTATGATTATCCATTGCAATGCAAATATGTGCCAAATTAATCTAAAATGTGTGTTAAGCAGCAGGCTCGGGCACACGCTTCTTGATGGGGGCGAGCTGTTAAACGGTTTTATTTTGGAGGTTTTGTTAAGTTCGGACTCAGATTTGAGAGAAAGTGAGCACTTGAGAGGAACGAAGAGAGCTTCTTGACAAAATGAGGCTGAAAACATGAAAAGGTTGATTACAGAAGACGGCAACGGAAACAAGTGGGGCTAATTCAAAAGAGCAAATGTGAACGTGTGTTTCTTTTTACAGATCACCATCTGTATTCATAGCAGCTTGGTGATTAACCTTAATAAAAACTGTGTTTTATCAACATGAGGATATGAGTATGTTTCAGAAATCATGCTGTTGGAAGACTAAACTCTGCAAGTAACTGAACTGCTGACCAACCACTTTATTAGGTGATTTATAAAGTAAGATTAAAAAGAAATGGGAAAAGCTAACATGCACCAGGAGAGACCTGAACAATTCTGGAGCAGCAACAGCGGAGGCCCCATCTCCTCTGAGTTTGCGCCGTGCCCTCGGCAGGTCCAGGACCAGCTGATCAGACGGCCTGAGCGACCCAAAAGGGGACCGTACAGCGGGGCAAGACCGTTTGAGTTCACTGGACTCCAATGGATCTCAATCCAGTCCAGAACCTTTGGGATGTGATGGAACAGGAGATTCCCATCGCGGATGTGCAACCAACAAACCTGCATCATTAGTGCGATGACATCATGTCAATAAGGAGCACGCCTCAGGAAGGTTTCCGACACCTGCTTGAATTCATGTAGGGCCTGGTATTGGCAAGATGTACCTAATAAAGTGGCTGGTGAGTGTATTTTACTAGTGCAGGCATTTCTTTATTCTATTTGTGGAATTGTGGAAAAAGTGTGTCTTTATCCCATTAAGTGTGTAAACACCTGAATCCTTGGCGTGACCATTTTATTCCAACGGCATCCAGAAACAAAGACGACAACAATGAAGCTGAAGGATGCTCTGCACCCCCCCCTCCCCCTCCCCCTCCCCCCCTCAGAGACATCTGAATGGCCACACATCGGGAGTCACTTTTGTGAATCTAAACTTTGCCCAAATGAATCCATCATGGGAAGAATGAGCAGTTTGATGAATGTTCTCCTCTTCCCGGATAGCCTAATGTTGTCTAATAGCTCCAAACAATACTATTCATCTCAGTGCTGCTCAGTCTGCAGTTACCACCCCCCCCACACACACACCTCTGTCTCTCTCAAACATTACCCCCCCCAACACACCTCACCCCAACTTTGTTAAATATGTATATTTTTTTTATCACTTCACAATTGTCCTACATTCAGAATGGGACATGCAGGTGTGCATTAGTTCACTTATTATTACTTTGCTCATGTGCACATAGATTTCCAGCTCAACTGTTAATATCTGACAACCACAGCTGGATGGAAATGACCTTGAACTCGCAGTTTCAGTCCATTCGAGCGTGATGTGCTCACACAAGGCTGTGAACTTTGTCTCTGGAGGCAAAATTTACCCCCAAAAAACAAAATCCTCAGATTTTTAAATGAAAAGACATTGAACCCAGTTGCTCCAAAATCAGAATTTAGGAAATTGGAAAAGATTTAAATCTCATGGAAGCTTTAGCGAGATAATTTATTATTTTTTTGTAGGGAAAATGTATGTTAAGGTCGAGGTTTACGCTCCAAGGGAAAATGTTTGACTGATCCAAATCGCTCCTCTGCGTCTGAGAGGAACATGTTCTGATCAAAGGTCCCTTTTATTGTTTATTATTATTTTATCTTTATCACCGGGACACAATAAAGCCTCGGAGAACAGCTGTCATAAATTTACCTGCTCAAATCAAACTGACAACCTCCTTTTTGCGTGTGTCAGAGCCGATTAGGCTGCAGACAGACGGAGAACTTGAGATATTTGGACCTTTCCGGATTTGTCAGTTCCAATTTAAAGCCCGACGCGCTCCAGGCGCACCAGGTTTGCGTCGATTTAAGTTCAAAACGCCTCTACGCCGGTTTACCTTCATTTGCGGGGATGCACCACGCTCCGAGCAACGCCAGACTCCAAGTCCACGTCCAAACCACCAGCCGAATGCCACAACTCCGCCGACGAGAATGCATGGCGCATCCAAGAAGGGAAAAGAACGCGTAACAGTAACAGACTGTTATCAAACTGAAGGGGTATCGGTCAGCATTAGACGGGGAGACGTGTTCCAATCATCTGTATCGCTGTAGGTCCGCTGACAGAGACGGGAGCTCATGTTCTGCTGCGGTCTGAGGACGGTAATGAGGAGCGGAGCGCGCTCCGGTCTCCGGGTTTGGGAAGGCGGGCAGCTCGCCGGTGGGGGGCGGAGTAAAGCTCGATGCCTCTCCAATCACAGACCACCCACAGGTGAACCCCCGCTGCTGCCGGACTGGTTTGTCCAAAAGATAATCGATTCTCAGTCGTTATCTCCGAACTCTAGAGTCACTTTGTTCTCCACATTGGAGACACTCCGGCTGGGCTTCCGGGTCGCTGGGAGGAGACTGATGATAGAAACGTCTTATTTATTTATTTCCTTTATGCCTTTCCTTCTTTCCTTTCCCCTTTCCTTCTTTCCTGTAGGTAGGCCTATTCCTTTCCTTCTTTCCTTCCTTCTTTCCTTTCGTTTTTTCCTTTCCTTCCTTCCTTCCTTCTTTCCTTCCTTCCCTCTTTCCTTCTTTCTTTCTGCTTAAAGATAATCAGGTTCAAGTTGAGCTAAAGTTAAAAAGGGGTAATAATTTATCCGTTTGTTGCTAGATTGCAATAATAATAATAATAATAATAATAATAATAATAATAATAATAATAATAATAATAATGATAAATAGTAGTTGTATTTATTTTATTCAGTCAAAGTAATCCATGTAGACAAGCATCCTTACATGCATACACACCAACATATATGTATATCTATAATGTACATACACATGAACACTTACACAAACCATGACTGAACAGGTTTAGGCAGAAGAAAAAGCTTATATTATTATTGCCTAACCCTCAAAAATCATATCCCCTCAATGTGATGATAAATGTAGGATGAACACATGAGTCACACTAATTATATACATTTACATACTGTTTATGTTTTATACAGACTTTGTCAAACCAAAGAACAGATGAAGAATTTTTATTTTTTTATACTTTAAGACTGAATATTAAATAAGGTAATTGCGCTAAAAGTTACCCGTGTTATCTTCTAGTTCTTATAGACTATTTCCAGGCTGTTTCTGTGTTTGTGCTCATTTCTTTTTTTACTCACGGTGGGCTGCTCCTGGGCTTCTTTACCAAAAAATCACGAGAGAATCGTGATCTCGACAATTTATACCGACAATTTATGTATCTGAGAGCAATTTACAACAATGAAGAATTGTGGACCGTACATTTGTTTTCAGTTATATTTTGTGATGTGTGTTTACCATCTGCTGAAATTTTTTGTGAACATTTTTACTTTTTATAATATAATTGGATTGAGCAGCTCTTATGATATTCCTGTGGCTTACCCCAGTAACACCTCCCACACTATGTGCACTATGCACACACACACACACACACACACACACACACACACACACACACACACACACACACACACACACACACACACACACACACACACACAAATCAAGGAACAACATATTCTACACTTTTAACAAGTTAAAATACATCAGTGCTTCCATTACCCCTAATGCATCCTCTTATGTTACCCTGTAACAGCTGTCTAAGTTTCACCTTCCTGTTTTGGTAAAAACATTTCAGTATCCTCAAATTTTTTTAGATGCTGCTCGAAATATGAATAATCATATCTATTTAAATGCAACTGTAGGTGTAATAGAGGGTGGTGGTATATTGTAGATGTGTAGGGGTCTGATCAGCGCTGACAGCGGGTGTGGAGGTGGTTCTGGGATGCCAGAAACTGTTGTTGTCTCCGGGAGGTGTTTTAAGTCTATAAAAGATCCACAGGGAAAAGTGCAAGAAAAATACGCCTCCAAAATGCCTTTATTGTGAATTATTAGTGATCTATTTTCTTACATATTTTGTGGGGAATTGTTTATTTTTGTCTTGCCTATGTAAGTCAACAGGGTAATGAGGTTAGCTTGAAGACATTTCTGATTGGTAATGATGAAGTATGTTTGCAAAGGGCTTTCATTTTTGCAGTGGTCATATCAGAATTATGCAAACAATTTTGCAGGATATGGGGAATGTGCAGAAAAGTAGCAATATATTCATTAAATGCATTAATGTTATGAATATGTCTTGAAACAAACTGGTGCTGCAAAGCAAGATTTAAAACATATCACTTTTATAACAAAAACACATTTTGGAGGCAAAACAAAAATTGTAATGTTCTGGAAAAAAAAATTTCATAAGAAAATTCTTTTTTTAGAGTCTGCATCTCATCTTGGGAAAAACATCTGCAAGCTAATTTGCTCACTCCAGCTGCATTTGCATGTGAATATCACTTCATTTACCAGTTATTTGTTTGTTTTTGGTCTACAAACTCCTTATATCTGGCTGTTTGGCTGTCACATACTCCATTTATAGAAGTAAATCAGTGAGAAGTGAGAAAATAAGCATGTGTGATTCTTACAACTCATTTTCTGGTGAATTCACAGAGAGAAAATGTGTGCTGATAATAATCTTGTCAGGATTTTGGCAGTTTAGTATTGCAGATACTGTACATGTTGTAAAAATGTACAGCAATGATGAGATTATGTCGTTCCAGGAGCTGTAAAACATTGCAATTTATTCAACATCTGTCTTATTTCTTGTTCAGTTTCTTCATCCATTAGCATGACACTTGTTATTTAGTACATTTTATTTTTATTACAACAATGCACTTGTGACAGTTTTGTTGCCAGGTATAACAATGAATAAAAACAGCTGTTTTGATTTGGGATTCCCCTCGCTTCATGCAGAGTACATGAAGTCACCTCGCTTTCTGACTGGCTACATGTCATATTCCACAGGCTGCTCCTCGGGGGACCACGACACATGATGTGATATCAGGTCAAGACAATCCAACATGTTAGATTTCCTCAATTTGATATTGGAGCGAACCTCCTGCTAATAGGACCAGAGCACTTTTAACACACTTATCTTTAGAGCCTTTATGATAATTAAGGTTGTCCTTAAGGTTGGGGATAATTGGTGCAACAGGCCTTTATATAACTTGAATGAGTACACGAGTTGGTGATTTACACCACATGTGTTAATTAATAAAAATGGCCAGCTGTGGGGGACGTTAGTATTACGGGAGCCTTGTGCCATGTGAAGAAAAATTATAGAGGGGACTACATTAAACTTAAAATAGACACACAATTTCCAGAAAAAAGCCAAAATGTTGAGAAAAAAGGTACTATTTTCAGAAAAATCCTAATTTTACCAGAGAACAGTATTAATAAACTATTTTATAGGCTTTAGATGTTTTGAGGTACATGTGTATGTTTAAGACTTTTATTGTGAAGGATTTAAAGTGCTGTAAAAAAACGCACACATAAAACATGGACCAAACACAGTCATCTGCAGGAGCACAATGGGGCTTGTTTCATCAGACAAAATATTACATTGACATTTTTTTCTCAGCATTTAAACTTTTCTCACATTTTGACTTAATTTTGGAAATATTTTTTACATTTTGACTCTAATCTCGTCAATAGGTCCTCATTTTATTTACTTTTAACTAATGGAAAAAATGCTCCTTGATATGGAGCATCTATAATGGAAATAAATCATAATTATTAAATTACCATATTGCCTGAAGGTATCATGTGAAATTCAATCAATTAATTAATTAATCAATTTAGGTCAGTTATTTGAAACAATCTACACTAACCCTTAATACCAACATCTCACTCTCTGAAAACATTTTTTGGCAGAAGTATTAGTATTTTAAGTGTAATGTTGAAGAATAGTAATTCTAAACCCAGTCAAGTAGTTTTGGTGCTTCCTAAAGCAAAATGTTTTTTCAAAATTTAACAAAAAAGCAAATTTGATATCTTTTGCTTTTTTCATCACTTATTGTAATTGAATTATGTTCTCCAAGGCTAAAATAAGATAAATAGAAAAAACTTCCCAAAAATGTTGCTATACCAAAATCCTTTATTACCTTCTGATCTGGACTTTAACACTCAAATGTAATAATTCCCTCTGTGTTGCAGTCAATACATCATGATGACACCAAAGGACACCTTGTGCTTTCCTCACAGACACCAGCTTTGACAAAGAAGCAGCATCTGATGCCCTGAGAATGAGAACCAAAGAAGTAAAAAAAGGACATACTATGATGTGAAATATCAAAGATGACATGCCAGTCAAATCAAATCAGAAGATTTTCTTATTTTTCTGAATGATCTCAAGTCATTTTATTTATTTATTTATTTTTTATCAGGGCATAAATGCAATTTTCTTTCTAAAACTTGCTTAGTGCAATCAGATGCGACTGTAGCTCGGGGGCCTAACACTCAGCTGTGATTTTTCTATCTGCCCACTCATGACAGAAGGAGAGGGAAATGGAAAAACAAGGTCACTTTGGGTCAATTTAACACACATGACACACACGTTCATGTTCACGTTTCCCTCATACAGTCTCAGTCTTTCACACATGCAAACACACACATTTGTCAGAGGGAGTACCCGGTTGGCAAAGTGAGGACTTCTGACTGTGGCAGGAGTCGACTCAGTCCCCCTGCTGAGAGGATTCCACTTCACACACGCAAACACACACACACACATGCATATGAACACACACCTTGCATTAAAAATACAATAATTTGGATTAAGCAGGTAATTTTCTTTTTGGCAAAAATATTGATTGCGTCTGTTTTATACTAAATGAAAAATATATCCAGATTTAATAATATGTTCACCTCATTTATTTAGTATTAGCAGTCCACTTGAGTGAAATCAAAGATAAAGTTAGTTTAATTAAATTTATTTATTTATTGTTTGTTAAATGGGGCAGAAATGATAAGATGTTTTCTTCATTCTGCTCCTTTTCATTTGAATTAGATTTTTTTTATTATGTATATTTTAATATTTATTTTTAACTGTTTTATTTTGAATCAAATAAACTTAATAAAAAATAAATAAAAAAATAATGCTACATGTCCTTTTGGGCCTTTTTGAAGCGTGGACCATGACATGTTTGGGGGCTCGTCCGGGATTGTTGTTTTGCATCTTGTTGCTCAATAGTGTGTTACACATTCCTGTTGCACAACTTGGGTATGTTGGCATTATATTTTGTGCTTTAGTAACAGTGAACTGTCAATTAACCCATTGTTATATAAAAGCTGATGCACTGGTGATCACTAGTGATTGTCTCTGGTGTCTCATTTGCATAATTTTTCCTCCATTGTTCCTTATTTGTGAGCTTCATCAGGGCTCAATTGGATGATTTTGTTGTTCTAATCTTGAACAATCTCATCAATGTTCAAAAGAACAGTTATTTATTGCTGCTCATTTTTCAGCATTATGTTGATGCTAAGGGATTCTGTCCCTATAACAGCACCTATATAGACTGAAGCTAGAGAAAAGGCACTGTTGGCCATGTGTTTTTTTGGCGTCTCTGAACCTAGAGTGTTGTCTTTTGTCCATAAAGACCAATTTTGCAGAGTTTAGAAAATGATAGCATCACAAAACCAGACAGCCACCCCATTTGTTGAATGGAAGACTGTGTAGATTTGCTTTGCAGCTTTTGTGACAAAATTTGATTTTTTTAAAGGGTTATTGGCAGGCCCCTCCGATGCTGCTTGCAATATATATATATATATATATATATATATCTATATATATATATATATATATATATATATATATATATATATATATATATAAACATATACTGTATGCCTTTCAAATGCATTGAAGACTCATCTGTACATTTACTGCAAAATGTTACATAATTGTTGAACAATGTTAAAGCATATAAACTACACATTCTAAAGATAAATATGTATGCTTCATTCACACCTTTTCACTAACACACACACTGGCAACAAAGATAACAACGGACACTTCTAGTGGTTGCAGAAATTTCTGCATTTGTCTCCAAGAAAGAGTGTGATTACTATCATGAATCATAGCACTATTAATTTTAGATATTCCACTTCTAGAACTGTTGTACCTGTTAGCTCACTGGCACAGCTTGCTGGAGCACTTAAATATAGAAGAGCCATCATCAATTTTATCAGCTACACCTCTGCTTTCCCTGACAAGTCGACTGTGGGTCTAGCTTCCACAGCGAGTAGAAAACCGTGTCCAGACTTGTGCAATGGCTCTTACTGGCTGAATGTTCATGAAGGAACAGAATGTGGGAGATGGTGTGAACCTTATTAGCACATGGTGAAACTCTTCCTGGCAGGTAAAAAAAATATTAAAAAACAGCTGACAACTCCACCACGACTCTGCAGAACTGACTTTGAAAGATGTTACAGGATGAGTTATGACTGCAGTCTGCAGGACACAGTTTAGCCTATAGTAACTGTTATATGACCAGACAACTGCAAATGACCCCCTAACACACACAGCAGGAAGAGGTACGCAATTACAAGCTGCTTTTACTTTGATAGTTTACTAACTACTTTACAAGTTATCAGCTCCCAAACAAAGTTTCCATATTTCCTGGCCTCTCTTTGACCCCCAAAACATGGAGCTCTTGTTTTGGGCTTATAAAGAAAGAAACCACAAAATCACACGCACACACAGAGACACTGGTGTGCACATACACACACATACACAACCCCCTGGGCATCGTTAAGCCCTGCTTAGCAGCTCAGTGAGGCTGGCAGGCAGTGCCGCTTATATTCTCTTTATTTTGGCTGCTCCCCTCTGCATGCTGCTCCAAATCCTGCTGGTCTCATTTCACAAATTTTATCTTCTAACTTAGGATACATAAAATATATACTTTTTATATAAAGTGTACAAATGGGCTAAGGAATAAATGGCCATGCAGGCATAAACCAAATGATTAAAGAGATCTAAAAAAAAAATCTTCATGTCTAAATAAATTTTGCTGGAAGTGACATTTAGTGGGAAGTTATGTCAGTTCTGAGTTCTGAAGAAGATCATTTCAATCACTTGTATCCAGAATTTTGTACTTTTGGTCACAATCCACATTTTTTCCCCAGCTTGCTTTTTGGGTCTTGAACCACAGCCTTAGATTTGCAGGAGCTGACCCTCTTCACACCACCTCAGTGCATGCTGAAGGTCATGGCATGAAGACGACATAAGAAGCACATCATCTGCAAAATGCACAACTGTGCCTTGAGACCCCGTCTGTGAACATCTAATAAATATGCCACTTGGTTTTGGGTGAACTGTATATCAGAATTTTGATCCCATTGATCAGTCAAGTAATATTTAGCTTGAAGGGTTGTTGAACGCAATTTGTGTCCAAATTTATCCTTGTGAAAATGCAAACATTCAAATGCAATCCTTTACAAAAATCATTCCATTGTTTAAAAGTGACAATGCAGAATTCCCTCTGTGTTAAAATGTTAACCCGTCAACCAGTCTTTTGACATTTTAGGATGCACAGACAAAGCTTTAGCTCAGGCTCAGATTCATGCAATTCCAGTCACAGGCCTCAGTGTCTGTGATTTGATTACACAGAAGTCAGCCTGGGGGAGAGATGAGGGTGCTCCAGAATTCTGATTATTCTGAAAAAATATCCAAGGCTGCCATCTTGGAGTTATATAACACAAAACTCAGTCCTTTGCAATATTTTGGCATTTTTTCCCTCTGTTGATTGGCTGCATTTCCCCCAAGAACAACTCGCTCTATCCTTTTAATCTGTTTCATCCTTTTTTTTTTTGCATTTTCCCCTCTTCTCTCATTTGCCCCCATTTCAATTTCTGCCACTTTGCTTTTTTTCCCTCAATTTCCCCATGAAAGGAGACCTAAGATATTCGTTCCTTTCCTTGCTCTTCCTCAAAGCAAAGTTTACAAGGATACGAAATAATTGAAGATCATCTTTTAACACACCATGGCAATGAAACGAGCGCACACAATTTAAATCTTTTCCTTGTTTCAGAGATTGTGTGTTTTAGTGATTTTGTTAGCATTGTTGCAAACAGGAGGTGTGGAAAAAGCTAAGTTTGCAGAGTTCTTGTCATTTTTTGTTGCTGTTGTTTGACTCATGTTTTATAATAAATTACTTATTTTGTTTTACAATATCTATCATTTATACTCTTAGTGCGAAAATCAAGAGGTTCCAAAACACAGATTGAAGCTACTTGGTTCAGTCAAATCAGACCCATAATTATTAAGATTTAAAATTTAAATTCTTGACCCTGCACGTTTGCTTCTGCTCATGTCTTCACTTTGATTAATAAATAATTTTGTTTTAAGAGACGATTTTGGTTAACTGCTCTCACTGGGACCCTTCTCCAAAGTGATGTAGGCACGTTGCATTTTTAGGTTAATTTTTGTATAATTTCCTCATCCCCAACCCACCAGATGGTTTGTGCCGTCACCTTCCAGTGAAGAGCCAGAAATAATAAAGTCATTTACACACTGAGAAATGTCCATCCATGCTGTTTATTTTCCACTTTTGTTAAATGTTTTTCCTCTTTCAGGAAAATTAAGACATTTAGGTAATTTTTCAATATTTCTTTTATTATTATTATTATTATAATTATTATTATTATTTTTAGTAGTAGTAGTAGTAGTAGTAGTAGTAGTAGTATATACCTCTAAACCAGAGCAATGCAATCTGATTACTATTGAAGCACACTGCATGACACATTACAGTATCAATAGCATTCACCTCATATTGACAGAGAAAACTCTAATCTGCTCTACTGCACGCACAGATTCATTAGATTATGACACACATAGCTTAAAAGGTCAACAATATTTATTTTTACAGCCTGAGTGAGGCAGATGATGAGTGATTTAAGGTAAGTGTGGGAATATTGAACACTTGGCAAGAGACCAAATAAGCTACCGGCAAGTGAATCATGAAGAAGATGATGTTTAAAGTCATGAGAGGGCGTGCAATCTTTGACAAAATCTTCCTGCACTCTAGATCTAAATAAACAGCAGCATGTGTACTGCTGCTGCTGTGTATTTGGTACAACAATATGCATGCACATGTATCATATAACACCGAATCCGATCTGTCCCTATATATCAACTACAAGCAAAACTCCTCCATAAAGGAACTTTTCAGCTAGAAGAACCTGGAAATACATAGAAGATGCATAAGAGACTACGATTTAATAAATAAATAATCAGTGGGTTTGTGTTATGAACATTACAGTAGATGGATGTATCATCAGGATGCACTTTCATCTTGCACATTTCTTTGGAGATAGGGGACTGTTTAAAAATGCAAATTTGGAACAAATCCATGCTCTAATGTTACAGAAATATGGGATTCACTGTGAACAGAACATAGTTCTGTGTCAGAATTAATTCATTATCGCGTTGGAACCTTTCCATTTCCAGTGGATCCAGCTGAGAGAGAGAGAAAAAAGAATGAGTCTCCAAAGAGCAATGTGGCATGTGGATGGGTATCAAAGGATGAGCGTACTGGTATTTTATTGGTGAAAAAAAAAGAAACATCAAATGGTCTTGGCAGTCTTTACACACACACACATGCACACACACAAGATCAATTTCTGGTATGGCCTTAAATACTTTATATAAAGTTTCTAGTCTTCTGCTTCTGTTAAAAGTAGTATCTGTGTATGTCTGGCTCATATTTTAGATGTAAACATTCCAGAACCAGTACATATGACATAATATTCTGCAAAAAATATGACCTGACAAGTTCATGAGCAGAGCTTCAGTGTAAAAATAGAATAACAGATACTATCTATGAAGAAAAAAAAGACAATCTGATGAAACCTCTTGAAACATTACAGAACGTCGCTCCTCTAAAACCACCTCTTGACTTTCTCCCGCCACAAATTTTGTAAATATATTATCAGAGGGGAAGTACTTTAACGCGTGCTTTAATTTAATGAAAATTTTAATGAGTGCATTCACATTTCAAAACATTTCATTTATTAATTTTAGCTTATCAACACAGTGAGCTTTTCTAATCAAATTAATAGTCTCCACTTTATTAAATTGATAACATCTTTTATTAATAACGCTTGGATAAAACCCCCAGAATATTTAATACTTAGAAACCTCGGTGTGAGATTTTACTCTGAAAACATAAAAATGTTGCTATCTTTAAAGGTTATTAAACAAAAACAAAAAAGTTGTTTGCATGATGGTTAAGAAAAAGTTTGTTCATTTCAACAACACACAAAAAGCAGCATCCAATTTTCAACAGTCTTATATTTTACTGTGCTTCTATATCTTTGTGTACCACTTTCTCAAGGGATTTGTATTATTTCACACTTTTGAATATTGGATCATTGCACTGTTGTGCAGCAAAACAGTATAATTAAGGGCACGATGCTCAGGTCAGGGGTCATCTTTCTCAGCAAACCTTTCTTCTTTCAAGCATATCAGTCAGTTTCTTTGCTTTGCAGGGCTCATAAGCAAATCAATTTTTTGTTGATGGAAATAAAAGCTAAAAGCAATAACTCTAGAAGTCGATTTGGATATGTGACCTTTTTTTTAAAAAAAAAGAAGCCAAAATGGTAAAGCAAAACAGGATTTAGATGCAGGAAACATAATTTCACTAATATTTTTGAGCAGATTGGGTAAAAAAAAAAAAGATCAATGTGTGTTTTGACTGGGAAAAAAAGAGGTGACGAATTAAAGGAGAATACAGCACGGGTGTCATCGCCTGATGCTTGCAGACACAGATGGTTTTTTGACTACGTCGCCTGCCAGGAGCGAGCTGGCACAGCTGGTAGACACTAGAGTCTCTAATAGCAGCTCGGATGTGGGTTCACTTAGAAAGAAAGAAGAAAAGACCACGTTGCCCAAGAGATCATTCATTACACTCTTTTTAAAATTCACCCTCTTCCCAGTTTTTGTAACTAAACAGCAATTGCCAATGAAGTAAATAAAAATAAAATGTGGTTGTTATTATTACTCATTTAAGCCAGTGAACATGAATGTCTCCCACTGGTTTTTAATTTACAAAGTCAACATGTCATCTATTGTTATATTTGAGATATTTATTTACCATATGCCACAATATTAAATCCCTCATATTTCATGTTAAATGGAACTCTTTTCTTCTTTTTTTTTCCAAAAACGCTGACATCACGACGACATCTCACTTCATCAGGTCTCATCATCTACCTGCCAGGGGAGCGGTGGCACAGCTGGTGGCGCTGCAGCGATTCTGGCAGAACAGCTTGCTGTGAGACGTATAGGACAGCAATGAAAGGAGACATAAAAAGGACATGATGGCTTTATGTTTCATGAGCTGGAAAAAAAAAGGAAGAAAAACTGGAGCCAAAAATGCTGAAACTGCTTATTTCAATCAGGACGTTCAAAAACATTAATTCATTCATGCACAAAACGTCATATGAGGAAGACAATGAGAGGGTTTCTTTTTAAACACAAAGGATTATTAATGTATTAGCTAAAAACAGAAACACCAAAGTAAGATAAGTTTTAAAAAAGTTTTTTTCCCTCTCGCACAGTTTTATTGTTAAAAAATACACACAACGCCATCATTAAACAATACCCAAGATGCTTTGGGAATTAAAAAATGCAAAAAGGTTCAACAAAAGTCCACTTTCTTTTTTTTCACAGCTTATTCCAATCCTCTAACACTGAATTCTGTTGGGATTTCTGCTCGCTATTCGACTAATGCAGGAATAAAAGAAGTAGTTGATGAGCTTGACTTCCAATTTACCATCTATTTTTTTTCTCTTCGCCAAAAAACAAAAACATCGAAAAAGGAGAGTATTTGCTGTCGTCGTGTTTGTGTGCTGAGCAGAATGAGCTGTTTAGAAATTAGACATGAACATTGTTGCTTTAATTAACGTATCCCAGTAGAAACAAATAATTAAAATATTCTCTAAATGTGTCAACACGTCATTTTAATTCCCTTTCACTGTAAGAAAGCAGGAAAAATGTTGAATTAGCTAAAATAAATAAAGTCATCATGAAGAATACAAAATTGCATGTCTTACATGACCACACTTATATAGCAAAACAAACAGTTTATTCTGATGCTACTAATATTACTTTATTAGGTTTTAGATACTTAAAAAACTATTAGATTCAAGCTTTCCACTAACTAAAAATTGAAAATTAAAGCACAGTTTTAATGATTCCTATTAACACAGCCATGTTTATTGCTCTCCTCATTGACTACCCAGTCAGCTTTAATCTCAGCACAGCGTTCACTGGTTTAGGAAGCTCTGCATTGCTTTTGTGCAACAAAGTGAATTGCCCTACTATCACTGTGAGTGGATTACTCTTTTCCTATATATGGCACGCAAAACTAGGAAACATGCAGAGAAGGAAATTAAAACTTCAAAGGGGTAATTGCTGGTAGAGATAAAAATGAGAGTGCAGACCCCCTTCTGCAGAATCAATCCTCCTGGTGGTTGCTTCAGCTAGTTAGTAGTGCCATCATTGCAGCTTTGTTAGTTGTTTTAGTATCTGTAATGGCTATTTTGTGTGTCTATCCAAGTATTATGATGTACATAAAGTTGTGCACATTCATTTTTCTTTTTGCTGTGTAATGTCTGTGTATACGCAAGGATTTCAGTCATTTAGTCTTGGTGTGATACATTTACAGCAGCACAATGGTGGCTGTGTTTGTTTGTATGAGTGTGATAGCCTCCTGCTGTTTATCTGGGTGAAGTGACGCTCTCCAGCTGGGTTCATTGAGTTTTTACCAGAGGATCAGAGACCTTGGGTATATCCCCAACAATGTATACTGTCATCTCCATAATCCCTACATTCTGAACAAGAGGAGGAGGGGGGGGGGATAAATAGAGAGACAGCAATGAGGAAATGTGAAAACAAAAGTGAGTAAAAAAGGAGGGTTCATTTGTAAGATTTAGTTAACGAAAAAAATGGAATAAAGAAAATAAACCCCCAAAATGATAAGAGAGACGTGAAACGAAGTCGAGTTGGTGACGGCTTTATTACTTCCTGCTGCCAGCGGTAACATGAACACATACACCCACATACAGACACATATGTTCATGCAGATGCACACTGTCTGACAGGGAATACGAGGCCACGGAAAGTGTGATGCCACTTTACTGCAGGAGCAACCAGAGTCACACAAACAAAACCTATATGCACGCAGTTCTGCGTGAACACGTGCAAACCCTCAGGCCACGTCACCGTCTAATGTGTCAAACTGCAAGCAGCACGACAAAAGAAACAGCTAATTACAATCAGTGTGTTTAGACAAATTCACTGTTTACATTGTGAAGTGTCAATGAACATGGTTTCTGAGGAGGTATCCCTGATGGCAGGGACATCATTTTAGATGTTACACAAAGAATCCTCTGAGAAGGTTTCAACCTACTTTTTTTTGCACTAAGATCAAAAAGGGAATTGGGAACTGGTAGAAAACATAATAACAGAGAAATAAGGACACAGGGGAAAGCAGAAAGTCCTACTTGTCAAGTAAGTTCGAAAGTATTACTAAAAAGCTGCTAGCAAAAAGTGTTTTGCATTGATTCACTCTTTCAAATATGGATTCCGCTGCTTATTTGTGATGTAGGGTCAGCAACTCACCCCTTTTTCACACGAGTTCCAGCTTTTAGGGACACAGAAACACATGTACTAGATGTACAGACCTCTTCGTCTCATTTAAATGTAAAAGAGCAGTGACTTCACTCTAATACATCCTAATATTTTAGCTTGGAGTTGGGAACAAGATACACAAACTTCTCTTGAGGTTCATTGCCAACCTGAACTTGGCAATTCAACTTTTTCCTAACTGAGGGCCTCGGCTTCAGACTTTTGGAGCTGCTAATTCTCATCCTGGCTGCAAACTGCCCTTGTGCCTGCTGAGCGACTTCAGTGAAATAAATTCCATCCATGCTGCAGGAGATTGGTTCCAGAACCCATGTTGTGCATGGGGTTGAGCTCGACTGTACCTAGCTGGTATTTACTCATCCTTCTGCACCAGCTTGGACTTGTGAAGATACATAATTGAAATTATACCAGTTAGGTTATTTTCCATGTTGTTATGGGAGGTTTCAACAGCTGTAAATTGAACCACTATGGCCTCAAATGAATAGCACAGCCGGTCCACCATGCATTGGACCATAAAGTACTGCAAGTCGGTACTTTTCAATATCATATGTTGGTCACGAAATGAGTAATGGTTAACACGCATTGAAGTCAATGTCTGAGATGATATTCAGTATTTGTACGAGCCCATATATGTTTGAGATGACTTATAAAAGTTGTTACTAAATATTTTTTTATAACTGATCCCCATTTCAAATTGACTAAAAGTTTATTTTCTCTTGTAAAAGTGTTGCTGCATAATCAACAGGAGGCAACTGATGTCTCCTGGGAATTTAGTGACAGCAAAATCAGTCAATTCTAATGAAGTTTTTGAATATTTTTGTAGCAAGGTATTGCACTTTGTAGACGGTCCCTAGACACTCATATCAGCACCAGCTGCATATAAAAACAATATCAGTTGTACCACAAAGGATGACATGTTTTGATGTAAATGCTCATGTAGGGTATTGATTAGCTCATCACATTTATTGAGGGACGTGGTTTGGGTTTCAAATGTTCAACTTTACTGAAATGACTGCTCAAAGTTCATGGATTTTAAGAACCTTCAAATTTATTTTGACACCAGACAGAACAACATGTCATAAATGAGATTAATTATCAGATTCTCAGACTTAAACATAAAGATTTAAACATTTTTCTGCAGACATGCATGAAAACAACAAACCAGAGGAAGGTCTAACACAGCTTTATGCCCATTAAATACCACTATTGATCTCTGAGGGGGGCAGTGTCGACTGCTATTGATTTTAAATGGGTTTGGTAGCAAGAAAATCTACTAACGTTTCAGCTGAGTGCAAATCTGAGGGTTTTAAATAAAGGATGGAGGGAAACATGCTTCTAAAATTACACTAGAAAGAAACACAGATCTGCTTGTGACCTTGGGTGATGCATCTTTTTAATGATTTGATCAAGATGACAAAGTTTCACCTGTGTAATGTTGTACACTAAATCAGCATGTTGTTAATACTTGAGAAAAAAAATACAATTTAACTATGCAGATGGATGGATAGTAGTCAGCTGAAGAACAAGAAGTTAAAACAAACCCCATTATGGACAAAGTATGTTTTGTTTATGTTTTAATTGTTAAAGTTTTGCATTTTATTTGCATTTATTATACTATTATTATAAATGCATTATTGCATTTTGCATTTTTTGCATTTGCAATTTAAACAAATGTGATTTAAACTTCAATCTGTGACAATAATTTTATTGCAAAAAATAAAAAAAACAGCACATCAACAAAATTAATTTGCAGCTACATCATTTATTCTTGTTCAACATTGAATTCACTTTGGACTTCATGATAAGACTTTAAACGGTCTGAAAACCGATTGTTTTGGACCCACACTGTAATATAAGAGACAAAACCACTTTCTCCTATAATTGCCTTATTATTAGAGAAACTGACGTGGTCAGATATATCATTTTAACCAATAATCATAGAATTTTTCAAAAAGGCAAAGAGCATTAAAGTACTTGTTAAAGGGAATCATCAGAACTCTAAAACATATTCTCCAACATACATTATCATAACAAGAAACTCAGTGATTAACCTTATTTATAATACATTTGGTTCTTGTTTGGTGTCAAAAAAACATTTCTTTTTAAAATCAACTGATGTTGAATCAGTATAAGGGTATATGTCCAGTCCTGGTCCTTGAGGACCACTATCAAATATTTTAGATGTTGCTCTGGTCCAACACCCCTGATTTGAGTCAGTGAGTTCATAAAATACGTCTATTCTCCACAGCGTGGCTTGGGTCAGCTTTAGAGATAGGGTCAGACATTTGGGACTGGGAGTAGAACCACTGCTCCTCCATATCGAGAAGAGTCAGTTAAGGTGGTTTGGGCATCTTCTTAGGATGCTTCCTGGATGCCTACCCAGGGAGGTGTTTCAGGCATGTCCGGCCAGCAGGAGGCCAAGGACACTTTGGAGGAAATACATCTTCAATCTGGCCTGGGAATGCCTTGGGGTCCTGCCGGATGATCTGGTGGAGGTAGACGGGGTGAGGACAGTCTGGGATTCCCTAGTTGGAATGCTGCCCCTGCGACCCAGACCCGGATAGGCGGAAGACGTCTAAAGAACTTGAGGACATACAGAACAGGTAACTAAATGATGAAATCAGCTGAGTTAGAGCAGAAAACAACTCACACATGCAGGATAATGGCCCTGAAGGATTAGAAATGGACATTACGGTTATAAATCTGGAGCAAATCTTTTATCTTCTGATCCTCATTATGGACCAACACAGTGTGCGTCGGTTCAAATCTTGTGGGTTTCTGATGCCTCAGTGCTCATGTTATGTTTTATGGCATACTAAACATTTAAAATACATTTTTGTGCTTTTCAGTAACAAAATGTTACTCATACAGTATCTTTTGAACTTGCAGCCTTGCCCTTTAAAGTTGTGTGTTTTCCTACAAAGCTTCACATTCTCTTAATATTCCACACTTAAAAGTCTTTCAAGCATCTTTTGTTCTAAATGATCTGGAATTTTCAGCACTGCCAGGAAGCTGGAAAATTCGACCACATCACCCCCATCCTCCACTGCCTCAACTGGCTCCCATTAAAGATGAGGACTCAATACAAACTCTGTCTCCTCGTGCATATATAGCAATGCATCAAACTACCAACAACCAAGAGAAACGTCCACTTTAAAGAAAGATACTCACGGTTTAACACCCCATCCAGGACTAAGTAGCTCAGAATGGGGGACAGAGCCTTCCAGGCAGCAGTGCTCTGCTGAATTACTTGAAAGCATCACAGACTGAGGAGTCCTTTAGGAAACTTTTAAAGAGCTTTTTGTTTTCAAAAGCGTACCGTTAGCTTCCAACTACCTCAACATGTTTGGACTTTTAATGTGTTTTTAATTTGGTTTTTATTACTTTGTAGCACTTTGAGATTTGCTTGTCAAATGTAAAGTGCTTTATAAATACTATTTATTATTATTTATTCATTGAAGCACAAGCACATATGATTGGCCATGGTCTTCCTCTGTTTGTGGTCACCTTGTCTCACCCTACACCTTTTCCAACAGTTGTGTTCCAAGGTGTGTGTGTGTGTGTGTGTGTGTGTGTGTGTGTGTGTGTGTGTGTGTGTGTGTGTGTGTGTGTGTGTGTGTGTGTCTGGGCAATGTATCATTGTCACAATTCAGCATTCTATTTTTCTGCTCTCAGCTCCCACAAGAATTCTGTCCCCTTCCACCCACCCTTCCAGGACTTGCACACAAACACACATGCTTGCACAGCCACAAATTCTCCATCTCAGTCCAAAAAACAGAAAAAAAAAATGAAAAGAATCATTGGAATTCAGATCATGCACCAAACTTTGGGGTCGTGACTTTCTGCTGTGTACATGGCCCAGAGCTATATAGCGAGGGAAGAAAGTGCACACACTCTGTGATCTCTCTCTCTCTCTCTCTGTTTCTTCCTGTCTGTCTCCCATTTCTCTTCTAAACACACAGAGCCGCTGAATGAGTTTTGAATTCTGATCTTTTATTTTGCTCCCAGCACCTCACCAAAGGAAACAGGCTAAACTAACCTTTTCAAGCTGAGAGTGCTACCCATCTCTTTGTTCATTTGCATTTCTGCTCGGTTTTATAGTTTAGTCAGGTTTAAGCAGAGATAACCACACATGAAAGGCTGGGAACTGCTTCATGCCAAACAGAATATTTAAGTGGTTTTCTGAAAAAATAATATCTCATAAATCTCTTCTGAAACATATATTTTTAATCATTTATATAAAAAGATGATCTTTGTTATAGGTTTTGATGGCAGATTTATGTGGAATCGATTCATCTTCCAGTCAGGCGGCAGATTTGAGCTTCATGTGAATCCCACCAATGACAAACTTCGTCCTTCTCTTCAGACTCCTCCCCCTTTTGCCTGATAGAGATGTCTGTCACATCAGCGAGAAGCAACCCCCTGCCTTGCGTTGAGCTCCCTCTTCTCTCCCCTCTCAAACCGAACTAGTTTGCTCTTTTTCTTTTTTGTATCCATCTTCCAAGTTTCATTTTTGTCTCTCGGTTTGAGATTACAGCACTCTCTGCAACCCCTTCAGTCAGTTTTACTTCTGTTCTTCCAAATCCTGTTCCATCGCTTTTCTTTTTTTGCTTTCACCTCCTTATCCAGAAAACCTTCACTGCCTTCATCCTGTTCGTCACCCTCTTTCTCTCCTCTCATCCTTTCCTGGTCTTCCTCCCCTCCCCTCCCCCCCCACCTCACTGCTTGTATCTCACTCTGTCCTAGTTTCCACAGACTGCATTATGAATTATGTGCAACTAGCTTGCCTCATGAAAGAATCATCTCGGCCGATGAATAATAGATGGTGAGGAGAACAGAATCGTAGGTTACAAATTATGTTTACCCTCGCTGCCTCATCTGTCTTATTAATTTCATCATGGTTAAACAACTGACTGACTCTTTTTATCAATAGGGATGTCAGTTAAAAAAATATTCTGACAGCTGCAGCAGTCAGAAAGCTGTCATAGATAGGAAGTACAAGAATACTGGGTCACCACTTCATACTGCTCCATTGATTTGATCACACAAACGACTGACCGAGTTTGTCGAGTTTCCGTCTCATTAAAGCTGCCATGCTCGGTTTTCCCAGTTTTAGTTGCGGAGGCAAATATTATGTCAGAAAAACCCATCTCCCGTCGTTATTTACTTTGCGAAAAGGCCAGCTGAACATCCTGGTGTTTGTCGGAATGTTGGGGGCACAGGAAGTAAATTGTAAATCGCTTGAAAACAAATTTAGTGTGCCACAAGTCATTAAGGACGGTGTTTGTCTTGATTACTTGCAGCAGGAGCACTTGTCCAGCGTGTGAGCGCTAATTCCAATATAAGAGACCGAGATTTACTCCTTCCTCATTTCCTCCTCGCTGTTTTGTGCCACTTAACTTGCAGACACGGAAGGTGATAATGGAGAATTCCGCAAAACCTTTTGCAATTTTACATTTTACCTTTCTGTTTTACCGTTATGGCCAATTACCTGGTGCTTGGACGGCAATATCAGCTAATCTAAGTGATCTATAGCTAAAGCAGGGTTAATGTTGGAAAAACTAAAGCAGTGAAGTGAAAGAGAGGGATTGTGGAGCTTTAAATGGTTTGTGTGTCCTGGGGGATAAAGTAATTTGACAGGCTGTATAGGAGTGAGTGAATGGGCACTTAACAGTTGAAACATCTGAAACCATGGGGTGGGGGGTGGGGGGCGTTTACTTACTTTATGATAATGTTCAAAAATCTGTGAATCACTTCTATCAAGATTCAAGAACAATAACAGGTCAAATCAATAATGAAAAATCATTCTTACTTTTACTTGTTCAATGATTAATTTTATTTATTATCTCAGGCTGCATGGTGGCACAGTTGTTAGTACTGTTGCCTTGCAACAAGAAGGTTGCAGGTTCAGATCCCAGCTGTGGCCTTTATGCATGGAGTTAGCATGTTCTCTCCATACAAGCGTGGGTTTTTTCGGGTGCTCTGGTTTCCCCCACAGATCACAGCATGCCTTATTGGTGTACTATATTTTCCCGAATATAAGACGAGTTTTTTTCATTGAAAATAATGTATAAATGCAGGGTCGCCTTAAAATCGGGGTCTAGTTGTTTGGGGTCATTACACGACCGCATCAGCAGAGGGCGCAGGCTTTTTGTAAAGACAGCAGCAACAGGAAGCACAGCTCAGATCACGACAGGTCCCGGTCCAGAACGGCCCAAAATTTCAGGCCCACTGAGAATTAAGGTGCCTGATGATCAGCCCAGCCCACTTCCAGACCCAGGGCAGGTGCTTTCAGCGTCAGCGGCTCAGCACGGACTTCTGTCCAGGTGGAGGGCTCACGCCGGTTGATCCAGAAACGCCTTTTTCCCCTGGACACAGGTCCTCGCACAGCTGCACAGAACCTCGGTCCACTGGGCTGGCACTGCACATATTATTGGTGGGGATGCAGCTATTTCTTTTCCCTTAGATCAAGTTATTGGTGGGAACAGGTCACTTCTGTCCACGCTAAATCTACGCCTATGACCATCACTATTCTCATGTATCTTCATCTGCGCCACACACACACAAAAACAGAGAGAGAGAGCGAGAGAGAGAGGTGAAAGAAACTACTGAGCCCAAGAGAGAACGCGAGAAGAAAGAACGAGAAAGAGATTTGACAGAACTTTTTTCTCTTTTTTTCCAATTGATGGACATCCGTCGCCATGATGGAGAACTTTAACCCCTGATTAATAGGCAAATATTAAAGCAGTCTGTAATTACGGTATTATTTAAATGACTTTCTCAAAATTTCTTCTTTAAAAAATTAATTTAGTCTATTTTAGTCGTCTTTTAATCGATGTCGTCCTATATTCAGGTCAATACGGTATATGAGATGTAAGTCACTTTGGATAAAAGAGTTAGCTAAATGACTAAACATAAGTAGCATAACATTGTTCATAATGGGTCACAGAGTGCTAGTTTCTATCTTTAGCTGTCATTGGGCGAGAGGTGAAGCACACCCTGGACAGGTCCACCAGTCCATCGTTGGACCACAAAGAGACAAACAACCATTTGGACTCACCACTTCAGAGATACCAATCAACCTAACATGCTTGCTTTTGGTTTGTGGGATGAAACCAGAGTACCCTGAATGAAACCAACCCATGCAGGTGTAGAATAACAAACTCCAGGCAGAAAGGTCACCCAGTCCAACCCAGAACCTTCTTGCTGCAAAGCAATAGTGCAAACTACCTCTTTTATTGAGAATCCCCAAGCTTCAAATAAAAATCACAGATCGCAGTCCAATCCCGAGTCTTTATTCCATCTGCTACCCACATGTCATGACTCTGGAGTTTGTAATTTAGAAGTAAATGATACTGGTTTGTGTGGTGTTTTGATATATATTGTGGATGCATAACTGTTTCTTGTTATGACCACTGTCTGTAAACCAAATTGCATCCTGGAGGTCATTAAAGTTTTACCTTATTTTGCCTCTCCTTACCCATACCTTACCTTGTGGATTAAGAGATTCATATCATGGACGTTCAGCCGACAAATCAGCAGCAGCTGTGCGATGCTGTCATGTTATTATGGACCAGAACATCTGAGGAACACCTTGTTGAATTTATGCCACAGAGAATTAAGACAGCTCTGAAGTAAACATGGCCTCCAACTTGGCAAGGTGTACCTAATAAAGTGACAAGTTCTAAATTTGATAAAAATAGTGTCTGCATTTTTTGGACTGGTTATCTGGGCTTCAAAGATGAAATGCCCTATTTGGGTTTTAAGGTTCATTTTTGAGCTCTTATCACACGTGTGCTCAACATTCTTAGTTTTATTCCTAAAATGTTGTTTTTTAAATTTCTTTCTGCCAACACAACAAGACTGTTGCCTTTAGAAAACATGTTTAAATCATAATGTATGTATCACAGTCTGAGAATAGCTGGTAAGTGAGCAAGGAAAGAGACAGCCAGGGGATGAGAGCGTTGTGTGGTAATTATAGATCAAGAGGATGGTAATTCTACAGGGTCTCCATCCCTATAGGTTGGGGGTGGGGGTTAAACAGGAAGAGACAGCAGGAAAAAGTGTGAGAAGGCAGATATGAGAGAGACAGAAAGGAGCGTGAAAGACATAAAACTTAATGGAGGACAAAAGTGTAAAAGATTGATAAAGGTGAAGAGGCAGTGGGGACCAGACAGACAAGACCATGAGACATGGAGAACACTATTATTGATGTAATACAGTGTTTATAGAATATATAGTGTAATGCATTAGGTCTAGATTCATGTTAGTATGCAGTATGTCTGAAAGCACATTTTTCATATATGTTTTTTTAAGTGCCAAAACTTACTGGTGGTCATTATGTCAAAAAATAATAAATACGTTACGTTTTCAGTTGTTTGCATGAAGTAAATTTTGATGTCAAACGATGTGAATGTGTAACATAAGATTATAAAATAAGAACAAAATGGAACACCAAATGTGTTTAGAGCCTTTTAGTTTATACAAACTACGGTAATTTGAGTCTTGCAGTGCATCAGAGATGTGGCAGCATTTATCATTTCCTATCCATCCATTTTCTATACCTGCTTCATCCTCCACAGAGGGTCGCAGGGGAGCTGGCGCCTGCCTCCAGCGGTCAAGTGGCGAGAGGTGGGGACACCCTGGACGGGTCTCCAGTCCATCACAGGGTCACAGAGAGACGAACGAGACAAACAACCAGACAGACACTCGCTCACACCTAAGGACAATTTCAGTAGACCAATTAACCTAACAGTCATGTTTTTGGTCTGTGGGAGGAAGCTGGAGTACCTGGAGAAAACCCACGCATGCACGGGGAGAACATGCAAACTCCACGCAGAGAGGCCGCCGAGCCGGGACACGAACCCACAACCTCCTTGCTGCGAGGAAACAGTGCTAACAACTGCGCCACCATGCAGCCCTCATTTTTTAATTTGACTAATTCTCTTTTCTTTTTGTTTTACTACAGATATATTGCTTAGTTATTTTTGTGAAATTGGGAACAGGATTTCTAAAGAGCTCATTTAAAATTTTTTGCTGAGTATTGACAGTGCAAGTAAACATAAAATAAAACTCATCAGTTATTTAAGTCTGTTCAATAATACTTCCTGACTCTTGACTTTATAAACATAAAATTCTAAACAGAATGTTGTAATTGTGTATTTATTGACTGAAATAATTGTAAATGTCCTGTATTTATATAGCGCTTTCTACAGTTCTACACTCCCCAAAGCGCTTTACAGCTCATTCTCCCAGTCACACACACATTCGCACACTATTATTAATATACTACTAACACTAATATAAATTACTAACAATTGGTTTTTCATTTTAGATTTTATGTGTATAAAGGGTAGGCGTACAATTCCTAGACTTCAGCCTACACCTGATTTTTGTGTTATTGTGTTTTATTATTTAAAATAAAATTCAAACAAAAAAAAAAAATCAATGCATTTTGCATCAGTGCATAAATGAAGTATATTTATATGCTCCTATGCTAACATTCAAAACATGAAAAATATCCCTTTTAGGTACATTTAGAACCTGTGGTTAATTTGTGAATAATCACGAGTTAACTATGGGAACTCATTCAATTAATCGCGATAAAATTTTTAATTGTCATATATATATATATATATATATATATATATATATATATATAAATCCTTTGTACATTCACAACAGTGCCTTGTGTGTCCTATAAGTGTTCATTGAATACCAGTGGACCAGCAGAGACAGATTTCTGAGTAAAACACATCACAGCACTGTCAAACAAGGAAGGGCTAATCAATTCTTCTATGCCTTCATTCTGTCAGGACCCTTTGAGGTCTGACACAGAGGCTGTGACACCCTATGAAACACAAAGAGAGGGTGATAGAGTTAACATGCACCATGCTCCTTTTTGTTCCTGACAGATGAAAGCTGTTGAATCAAGGTTATCTTATGCAGTTTGCTGTGAGAAGTTAATTACTTTTATGTCAGAGGTTACAAACTGTTCAGAGTATTAGTATCATCTAATGCTTCTAAATGAAATGATTTTCACTTTGTGGAACGGAGCGCTCAGAGTGATTAGCTCTTTTTTTAAACAAACTGCCACATTCAGCTCTTCTATTCTCTCTGGTTTCTGGCGACAGCAGGTTGAGACACCTGCTGGTGTCAGATGACTGACTGGGCTCAGACTGTCGCTCTCAGAAGGTTCATCCAACACTCTTTATGTGACAAACATTTGTGTTGCACAACTTGTGCATCTCCTTTGCACAGGACAGGAGTAAAAGGAACGCCAGCTGAGAAGAAAGCTGCATCATAATAAAGTGAAATGAGTAAGACACTGACAAGCCAGGAAAAGAAGAAGTCAAAAGAACATTGGTGCAGAAGAATGAACAGTGATGGAGCTGAGGGACAGTGAGTCAGATGGAAAATCTTAAAAAAAAAAAAAAGGAGAATGAAAGTGATGATCCAGAGAAAGTTTAAATGTAAAATCAAATAAAGAAAAGAAGTGAACACATTGAACAGTGAGGGAGAGAGGATGCTTTCTCATCTCTTTACGCTGAGATATCACAATGTTGACACTGCTACGTGTACACAGTACAGTCTCCTTGGCAGGAGTCAGGAGGATAAAGCACAGTCTGCATCCGCACTTAAAAGCTTCATCACCTCATCTGATGTTTATTTCCCCCAAAGAATCCACATCAGGACAAAGTTTTCCTCTTCTTCTAACTGAATATCAGAACTTCCTTTACTTTATGTAGGCTGAATATTAATATTAAATCAGACTCCTGCTCTTTCTGTTGCCTCCTTAAAGGCAACCGTCTCTAAAAGAGCAGTCGTTTTATGTTTTGTTTTGTTTAATTGTGACTTTTTATGCTTTTATAAGATAATCAAACAGGCTTTCTTAAGTACAACTTTAAAATTAATTTATATTAATGATGTGTTTCCATACCTGGTTCTAACAGCAGTTGATTTTATTTTTAGTCTCTGCTTCTCATTTCTTCCTGTTCATTGGTCAAATTGTCAGTTTTAATCCAATGACTTCATTAAATGATAAAGACTGACATTAATGAGTGCTCTTGTCCAATCATGGAGAGGGAGGGAAGAAAAGAAAAAGGGGAAGTGCAGAGAATAAAAAACTTTTAGGGGTAAAAGAAAGTTCTGCGTTTTACTAAATATGTTACAGAAAACTGTTCCTGTTATGACTCATAAATGTCCATCCATGCATGATGTCCCCACAGCCAGACCATGAAATTCTGCAGTAGTCTGGATCTAAAGTGATAACACTCTCATTAATGTAAATCCGATTCTTATTGTCAATACTAATTGGCAAAGTTTGAGAGAACTGTCACAGGACATGGAGCTTTAAACTTGAAGGAGTAAAAAGCAGATGTGTGGTTTAAAGGAATCAAAGTTAAGGCTTTGTTTTATTCTCTTTTTTATGCTGCTGTGACATTAGTTCCTATAGAGGATGAACTTAAATTGTCAAAGAAAGTTTCAACATCTGATTTAAGTCCATGACATGCAATTGTTCTTTTTAAGTTTGCGGTAGATCCTCTGTGTGAGACAGCTGATTAATTCAGCTGAAAACTGGTCTGACATAGGTTACAATTTTCCACCTGAAAGGTTTTCAAAAATGTTCTACAAATAGAAGCAGCAGTAATTCCAGGAAATAAAAATACCTGTCTGAGGGGCGGCTGAAGGACCACGTTCTTGTCACTGCATTTGAGGATTATCCACGGAGGAGGTGGATGTGTCTCACAGAGAGAGTTCACAGACGCCTTCTTAGACTACCAGTGGAGCTTAAAGTCTATCAGCTTTTGATTCGGGACACAAAATAAAACTACCCATCACTCTTTCTGATTCCAATCCTGACAGTGAACCAAAAACAGATTTGGAGATATCCATTGATCGCGGGACAAATCTGGTGGCGTGTGAGGATTATCCTCATCTTTTTTTTTTTTTTTTTTTACTGATTCTAGTGTCAGGAAAGTTGTGAATAAAGTTAGTGAGAATTTTCAGGGACAAAGCATCAAGCTGATATAGAATATTGATCTGTGAATAAGTAGAACACTGGATATTGTTTTGAAACTGTTGTAAAGAACAAGTTAGAAAGAAATTTAACATAAATTGTAAAGTTTCTTAACATTGTATTTAAAAATATGATTAACATGAGAGACAGAGGAAGAGGGGAGTCTGCACTGCAAAACCTGATTTCTAAAAAAGTTATTAAAAGCCTTGTTTTAAGACATTTTAACTTATTTTTGTTTGAAAAGACAAGATATTCTTAACAGCCCTACTTGAAATAAGCCAACTCTTCTTATATATGATCACATTTCCTAGCTTTGAGCAAAAGTTGCTTGCTAGATTTCTTAAAAATAGCAAATTTTCTGTATTTAGAATAATTTACTAGTTTTAAGGAATCTAGCAAGCAAATTTTGCTGACCCCATTGGCAGAGTTTTTGCTAAAATCTAGAAAATTTCACAATCTTTAAGAAGATTTGGCTTATTTCAAGTAGGGCTGTAAGAATATGTTTTCTTTTCAGACAAAAATAAGTTAAAATGTCTAAAAACAAGGCCCTTTTTACTTTCTTAAAATCAGTTTTTGCAGTGTGACTGGATGAGATTGAATCATTAAAGTGTAAGTGCTGAATTATAATAAGTGTGCAAGTATGCTCACATTATTTGAAAAGCTGGGGTCAGTATCACTATAACCACCATTTATGAGCATTACTCAGCACCTTGTATATGCACAGTGTGTGTGTGTGTGTGTGCGTTTGAATCCTCTGCATCTCACCCTGTAGAGCTTTCACATGACGTTTGTTTCTGTCACTAGAAGCCCCAACAAACAAGCTTGCTGCACCAACAGTGTTCATGTTAACCCATACACACACATTCCCACGGGGGCATCACTCCTTCCTCTCCATCATGTCATCACTCTTTCCTCTTTTATCCTCTCCTCCTTGCTGGAGTTTGCCGTGATGGGAAGCTCATGAAAGATCAGCCCAAGATAAAAAAGAACAAACGGTGCTCATAATTTAAACATCTTCCACAATAAAATTAGACCCAGTGATGATGGACAGGGCAGCACAGGTATGCGCTTGATTTACCGGATGACGGAGCAGCTGGCCTAAGGTGACTCTTGCTACCGCCATGTTTGCGTGCAAACTTCCACTTAGTGTTGATGTTCAGAGCAGTGTAAATGCAGAGGCTGAGGCAGCCCTCGGAGTGTGTGGAAATGTGAGGGCCAGCGTGAGATTTTGTTGGACCGGGCTCATCTTTTATTGACATAAAGTCCTCAGAGGGGAGCTAAAGCTGGCACTGTGTGTGCCTTCAGAGAACTGTGTGTTTTGGCTGAGGGGAACTGTAGCAATCACACAGAGATAAAAACATCACAATACAGAGAACAAGGATACCTCCGTACAGGAATGGAGGGGGGAAGAAAAGGGAGCACGTGGTAAGCATGCACACACACACAAATACACACTCTCACATGCACAAATCCTGGATTTGCAGGCCTGCGTGCGCCTAGATTACTTTAGTGGGATGCTTCTTTAGAAAGATGGATATAAATATTAAGGGCTAACACCCACACACAAAGAAAAGCATGCAATTGCCCTTGCGCATGCACTTTCCCATAGGGGAGATGATGCAAGTGCATGGACAAAAAGAAAAAGAAAAACTTTCATGCTCATACATGCAGTAGGTGGCTTATTTGCCGCTATTAAATCCTTGGTTTCATGCTTGGGAAGTTGCATAAATCTCTTCCCTCTTCTCCTTTCCCCTACTATTGTAACATCTGTGCTAGCAGCTGGGTGCAGATTCTCTCTGAAATAGCTGCCTAATATAATCACAGCTAATAGCATTATACTTCACACTATTTACACGTTGGCAGAATAAATTATCCTCCACCAATCGGATCTACTAACCCTCCTACAGCTGCACTTGCCATCCGCTTTCTTTTATTTGTACCTCACATCTGCTTTCACACATCCCACCTCCCTTCCTTCTTTATTTATCACCACTTTGGCTTTCTGTCTACGCCTCAATAATTCAGCAGGTAGAGAGAAAAATAAGATTGATGAAAATATACATTTATCAGATTAGATCACCCAGTCAATGTTTGCCGTCACTCTCGTATTTGCTCCTGGGACACATAAAAATAAATAGTTGAAAGGATTCTTATTGTAGGGTTGGAAAACTGTCACATACGAGCTGCAGCTAGAAGGGATTCAGAGTTAAAGGGAAAAAGATGCAGAGCACCTTATGTGCTTGCATGTGTTCACAAGTGTCCTATGTTTTAAACATTTAGCTCTTTAAGGAGAAACCAGGCAGTTTATTGTTTCAGAGTAAAACGAAATTTCTTCCAAATCTTAAACTTTGACGCACAGAAGCCCCAAAAGAAGAAAACGAAAGAAAAAAAAGTTTATATTTTGTATATTTCGTAGCTTCACCATGACTGTTTGCCTACGTTTGCAAGGATGCGCGCTCCCGTGGTTTTTAAAGGGCAGGGGTGGGCTTATGTAGCCCAAGGTGCTCGTGATTGGCTCTGTCCTCTAGAGAGGAGTGGTCTTTTCCCTTCTTTATGTCAGCAGGGGAAAGCTGTTGAAATCACCCGTTTTAGCAATAGCTCAATTTTGCAAACTAAGTGATTAAAGTGCAGATAGATTTTTCCTTCTAATCTGAGTCATGACCACAAAAGTGAGATATTTTTTCCTGGATATCTCTAAGACAATAAGAGAAAATAATCCTTGAGATGCTAATGCTAACATGCTAAAATGTTTTATTTAGTAATACTAATTTTGGCTAAAGGAGGGCAAAATGCACCTCTGGACCTTCCTGATATTAGCTCCTAATCAGTCAGGTGAGTTTAAATATCTTCATGTATGTCAAAGACATTGTAAATTTGCAAAGCGGTGTGATGCACCTTTTTATAACTTATATTAACTTAAATGAAGGAGCTTTGGTCAGTGTTTTATGTTAAAATAAACATTTTATTTCAAACTGCTGCACAGATTTACCTATATAATAAAAAGATTCCCTGAGAAATGATGAAAGTTCCTTTTAGAAAGACTTTGTCCCACAAAAACACATTCTTCATTTGCTTGTAAGTCATCAGGTCAAAAGGAATCTGATCAGGCCTTAAAAGTGGAACAGCGTTGATTATTTTCCTATTATTTTTCCTGTAGCTTCTCAGGGCTTTCATGATAATATATTAACTTCTTTTAATCATCACTTTCAATATAAATTATATTACTTGTATTTTCTTTGTGAATTATTGATGCTGAGAGCCTGGATCTTTAAACCATGTGAGAGGTTTGTTTCTTGGTTTTTCATGGCAATTTGTTTCTTTGATGAAGTAGATACTTGTGAATTATACATGAATGCTGACAGGTACAAACAGATTCTAGAATTATTTTTCAGCATTTTTGCACATTTATTTTCTAACTGAGACATTTGAAGTCATTAGCTCAGTACACAAGGCAATAAAAGTAGTGGCGTTACACCTCTTGATAGATGTGAAAATGACATGACAATTATAGGATTTCAGGGAAAAACAACAATAATTCTATAAAGTATTTTAAATAAAGTTTAAAAATATATTTTTCCTAATTGGATTCAAATATAGTCCTTTATAATAGTTAGAAAACAATCCCTATGTATCGTTAAATAATTCTGGTTATTTTCACACAACACTGCAGGAAAGCTGCAAAACACAAATTTGCACCTTCACAATGGAAGCCACTGTGGCAAAACAGCAAGCGCCAACCCCGCTGTCAAATTATCTCCAGTGAAAAATAATATCTTCATTATTCATAATAATCTCTTTACCACCTGAGACAAACAGAGCAGCTGGTAGGCCAGACGTGAGCCAGCCCAGCCAATAGGAGCTGTTTATACTGAAGAGAAGAGGGAGCAGCAAATCCTCAACTGTAATTATTCTCAATAGAAGCCTCATCTCTCTGCACAATGACCTGACCCCCATTCTGATGCTGTGTGTGGTATGTTCACACACCATTGTGTGTCGGCATGTGTGTTTGCGGAGGGAGGAGAAAGTGCAGGAGAACGGAAAGCACAAGAGATGGATTTGGAAGATGACGTGAATGGATGAGGCATGAATGGAGGTCCCAGGGTGTAAGAGAGACATGACACCTCATTATTCAGGTCCTGGTGCTTGTGTGCGAGTGCGTTTGTGTGTGTTGGAACAAAGGGCGTAAGGGACGGGGTTCAGGGATGCCAGATGTCTTATGAATCCGACAGAACACACACCCTCCAACCCCCTGCCCAAAGATGTTTGTTCACATACTGTTTTTCTTCGTTATTTGTAAATGTTTCTGCGTATTGCGCACAAGGATCACAGCTGCTTGCTTTGGCATTATACCCTGTGATTTTCTGCCTGTTGAGACTGCTCTAAATCCAAACCTATAGTTGTGTTCTAAATCAAGTGTACTTTGTATTTATGTATGATTTGGATCTGCAGGCAATCAGCCAAACACAACCTTGTCATCTTTTGCCACATGGGCATAGAAACCTTGATGTTGTCTAACTGTTCATTCAAATGCACTCTGTTGAAAGATGATAGAACCTGTTATGTCTGCAGAAACAGGTGTGAAACCATCTGGGATTGTCAAAAATATTAGCGTCGCATCAGTTGGCCAACAGAAATGCTCAGTTAAAATGCATTAGCTCAAACAAATCACTGAAGACGACTAAAGTTGACACTTGTATGAGAAAATTTCAAACACCGTCTTGCACACATCTACATTAGTTTTATGGTTAAGCTTGACCATTATGATGTAGAAATCGATCATTTCAAAAGTCATGTTTATCATCATTACTGTCTCACGATCTACTGGCAATGCCTCCGCGATTGATCGGTCATAGCGATCGACGTATTGGGCCTTAGAGATTTTTATGAAATATAGAACTGATTTCTAAGCATCGCCTCATTTTGTAGTATTCTATATATCTGGGTCTCAAGGACAGCAGCCCTAGCAGACTGTACTTTTTCCAAGTTCAATTTCACCAGCTCCTGTGGTGTGGTGGTATCCCGAGGCGTTCCCAGGCAAGCCTAAAGATATAAACCTCAAGAGTGTCATGCTTCAGGAATATGCATGAATAAGCACCTCCCCCTCAGTGGCGTCCAGGTAGGCATCCCTACCAGGTGGGCCACCTGGGATTTTGGGACCGATGAAAAAATTTCAAATTGGGCCCAGTGACAGCTCGTCCATAGGGATTAGAAACTTTTTTGGGCCCCCTGACAGTCGTGGGCACTTAGAATCGTCCTAACCTTCCCCCCCCCTTTATGGCACCCCTGATCCATACTACATGCCCACACCACCTCAGCTGACTCTTCTTGATGTGTAGAGGCAGATTTACTCTGAATAAATCTCAGATGTTCGCTGTTACCTCTGTCTCTAAAGTTGACCCAGCCACCCTATGGAGGAAACTGTTTCCTGCACTGACAATCTTGTTTTTTGGTCACTAACCATAGCTCATATAGGTAAGGTTTGGAATGCACATCAACAGGTAAATCTAAAGCTTTGCTTTTCAGATTAATTATCTCTTCCAGACCAGTTAGTGTCAGCGTGATTGAAGATGGCCGAAGATCTCTTGTTCCATCAATTCCTCACTCATGAATGCAATCCCAAAATACTTAAACTCTTGCACTTGAGGCAGGTTGTCTCACCTGATCCAGAGCAGAAAGGCTAGTCTTTTCCTGTTGAGAAACATGGCATCAAATAAGCTAAGAGGTCCACATCATCTGAAAGATATGGAGACAAAATCCTTCTGACTCCATACTCGACTCCCTCCACCCCACAGCGGGGCTCAGAAAGGCACGTTTTGAACAAATCTGGAGACAAAGGCATCCTGGTGGATTTCAACTCTCACCGGGAACAAGGCAGACCTACTGTCGGTTACACAGAAAACACTCACTCTCCTACAGTACGAGAACTGAATGGTCCTTATCAAAAGGTCAAAACACATTATACGAAAGGAAAAGGATGAAATTTAGATTGTTCAAAAAAAAAATCATCCAGTGCTCAATCATTGTCTCCTGTTTAATTGCAAAAATACCCTCCTTGTATACATTTATACTTTAATATGTGAGAAAATTAGCAGTGATTCAGATGGCTGTCTGATGTGAAGTAGAAGTTCAGACTTTTGTTTTCAGTGCTGTTGAGTAAAAGCATTAAAAAAAATCAAACTACTCACATTAATGTCAATCTTTGTGCTGAATACACAAAATATGTACACAGTAAATAAAAACAAAACAGGTAACAAAATATTTTACTGCAGGAAATCTTTAATCAGCTCAAAAAAAAAAAACATTGAAAAGGCTACTTTCTTTTCTCTGCTTTGTATTCATGAAAGTCTTCAGACATTTCAAGGTTTTCTGTATTCATATCAATACACAGAGCTAATCAATAATTGACTTAAGTTTCTCCACCTCTCCACCTCCCGCCCTTTTTTTTGGCATCACTTGACCTTTTGTCTGAGCTTCCTGCTACTTTACATTAATATACATAGCATCTGCTGGTATGGAGAAGACAGAAATTAAAAAAGAAAGAAAAGAGCAGAAAAGTGATTTATGAAATGGATGAACTTTGGAAAAATGATACAGGATGAAGACTGTGTGAAAAAATGAGCACTGGATTTCAGAAGAAAGTGGTAATATCTGATGATAAAATGCATTTTTTAAATTCCTGTCTTTGTACAGTAACTGAAATTCAAACTAATGTTAATTACAGCATATCTTTGCATGTATAAAATTTATATTTTGGGGTAGATTTTAATTCATTTTTAATACATTTGTAAAATGCACATCGATTCCTTAACGTAAACTCTTCATATCTTGTTAAATCTTCTCATTTTGCCCCAAAATGTGTTTTTCTTTATCTTTGAACTGATGCTAAAATAGATCAACGCTCACTTTTGACCCAAAACGCTGACTAATTTAAAACTCAGCCTCCTCACACACCTGACCTTCAGTTGTTTAAAGCATCAGTCTGATTAAAACAGGGGATAAGGTGATTAAATACCCTCCTCTTTTCATATCCTAAGATCTGTTTCTAATCAAACAGGAGCACCTACGAGCTCAGCAGATGAGCTGACCTGATCCATTATTCATTAAGTGGTGTCTCAATCAGAGTCAGATCGATACAATTTCTGTTTTTACTCTTCAGCAGGTTGAAACAACTGACAAAATACCCCAGAGAGAGAGAGAGAAAGGGAGAGCTAGACATAAGAAGCAGGTGTGATGCTTCAAGACAACATCAAAAGTAAATCTTGTTAGTATTTAGTGCCACAGATATGGCTCTTATAAAGAGTTATAGGTGCATATGTTTGCATGCATGCCTGCACACATGTAATTGCATATAAATGAGTAAAAACCACTGAGGCAGAACACATTTGAGCAGAGTGGTGTTTCGTTGCCACCTGCAGGTTAAATGAAAGAAATAGAGTACATTTAAAAATCTTTGTTTCTCAGAATAAAGTAATGTGTCACATGTGTTACAGGAATTATACACACTTTAATGCATTATTACACTGTTTATTGTTTTCAAATTGAGATCTTTAAAACAGTAAAGGAGAGTTGATCAAAAAGACTCCCATCCACATTGCCCTGTCCTCTTATTTCTATCCGAATCACATCAGCTTGCCAGCCTTGTCCGAGGTCGTCTCACCGTATGCCCCACCATCTGTGGATGTGTTTTGCTCCCCTTTGTTTCATCCCTTTCTTCTCTGTATCCCTGCTTCTCTGTGAGCTTCTGCGAAGTGTGAATTTTCTTCGCTTGTGCCGGGTCTCAGGTGAGAACGGCTTCTTTCTGTGTGCTTGGCGGAAGCTCTTCTCTTCTCTTCCTCTACAGGGCTTTCATCTCTCTCTGGGCACATGTTAATTGCTCCTGGACACCAATCAGTGTTGATTAAATAGGTCCATATTCACCACAGCAGATGCTCATTCAGTGTGTAACTTTATTTTTCAAGCGCCAGCGCCATATGGAGACCTGTATATGACCCGTTTTTAGATTATTTCTTGCTTTATTACAATGCATTTTCTGAACATGATTTTTTCTTAACACATTTTTTTGTTAAACTATTTGCTGTGATTTAAAGATGATGTTGATGCTTCATTTTTTTTAAGTGAAGAGAGGATGAAAGGTTCATATGGGGAGTTTTATGAGACGACAAAAACAACCCAGGATCAGGATTTTTTTTCCCCAGCAGGACTATGACATGTCCACCTTTAGACACCCAATACACCATGAACAAAACAGAAAGTCGAAAAAAGGAAGAATGGATGAATACATTCTGATGAGGATGAGATGAGGGATGAAGGATGAGAACAGTTAAAGAAGGAAACTGAACAGTGCTGAAATTAAACTCATTGAATTGAATGGTGTAGCTGGATTTGCTTTGGATCCATTTTCTATATAAAGCTCTGACATTACCGTCACTGCGAATTGGCTTTGAGATGATTCACGTTGAATTGAAGATATGTGATGAGAAGGGTCTCAACAAGGGATTAGGAGGATGAAATGAGGAGGGAATGAAGGATGAAGAAAGGGAAGAGATGAGGTATTTGTTGAATTGTTCAAAGGGAGGCAGGGATCTAGCATGAGACATCCGGTTCTTAGTGGATGAACTGGTTAGAAGGTTTGTCTGGTTAATATAGGTGTTGGTAAGGAGTGGCCCTGATCCAAAGCTTATGTTGATGAGTTATATTTAATTTAAAACCTGGGTGTTCTGTACAATTACAAAGTATTTATATGTTCTAATTAATGAAAATGATGCAATAACTAACAACAACAAAAAAGTATTTACAGATTTTCCTGCTAAGCTGCATAAAGACGTTTAAACCAAAGCAGAGGAATAGAAGGAAGAAAAGGAAAGGGGGAATTTGTGGCCACTTGCATATATATGTAGTAGAATTTGTTCTCTGCATTTGACCCATCCCTGAGGGAGCAGTTGGAGGTTCAGTATTTTGCTCAAGGATACTTCGACACATGGCCGACCTGGGGTTTGAACCCCACTCACCCACATGGAAGGTGATCTCTCTGCCACTGAGTTCATACAAGAACACATTTTCCACTTTCTATAACAATTGCATCTAAAAATGTTGCAGTCATTTTGCCATACAACATAATAAATACCTACAGTATATGCAATATGTCATGTTTGCATGCAGCATTTATTAACATTGTGACTGTGTTCTGAACAGAACCACCTCTCAGACAAGAATGACAGATATTTGTTTTGTGACATACAATGCTTTGAAAATGTATAATTTAACTATTTTGATTTGTGCATTTTTGCCACACAAATAAAAACAAAGCAAATTTCAATATCAAACAATTTTATTTTATTTAATGATGCCAAAAACTATCCAAATCTTCCTGGTCCTACGTCAATAAAAAATGATTGCCCTCTTAAGTTAAAGACAATACCGTAGTTTCTATGCAGCAACTAAACAAACGGTCTCTCCAAAACACTGTAGGTTTACAAACAGTTAGTATAGCATTCTGATGCATTGGTGTGATTTTTTAAAAGTTGTATTAAATACCTCTAAAATTTGCAGCCACTTTGTCACCATTTAGCAATAATGTCTGTGCCAAGCTGGTGGGCCATGATGAGTATTGGTCTTCTTCTCGTTTCACTCACTTTGAATGATGTCATAGTTGACATTTTCCATACTATAGTACTGATAAAATGCTACTTTAAAATTTTGACCAGCCCTTCTTTATTCAGTTCAGCCACATTGAAGGGGTTCCCAGCAATAATGACCTGTTTAAGTTAAAAAACCAGACATTCTCCTCCAGTATTTTCTGGTAGACAGTATATTTCATGATTCCATCAATAACATCAAGTCATCCAGGTCCTAAAACAGCAAAGCAGCCCCAGACATGACACTACCACCACCATGTTTGAGTGTTGGTATGATGTCCTTTTTCTGAAATGCAGCAATAATTTTACTCAAGCTTTTTATGTGCCTCTTGTCTCTGTCTTATTGTTGAATTATGAACTCTAACTCTAACTAAGTGAGGCCTGCAGGGCTTTATATGTTATTATGGCTTGTTTTGTTATTGAATTTCTTTAGAGTGAGGCACGATGTGTTGCTTTTTGAGCTCTTTTAGCCTACTTCTTGCCTACAGTTCTGGCAGTAATCAGGTCTGAGCAAGCTAGTGAAATAAAAGTCAGTTGTAGAACCAGGTTGGTTTGGATCAAGTCCTCCGTTAATGAAGGAAATCATCATTTGATAATGCAGTTTGACTTTTTTACATCACTGTACCTTTGCATCGGCTCATGCACAGAAAATTATCTAGAAGCACACAAAGCATTAGAACTTAAAAAGGTCAAACAACAACTGTCAAATCATTAATAAAGTAGTGAGTTAAAGAAAGTCAATATAAGTTTAAAAATATAAAGTTTGTTTATGAACTTTTAATGGTTTTCTACAAAGGTGTCTTTTCTGGGTCAGCTTCATTAGTTCAGACTCATCAGCTGGTGATGAGATGGAGGTCTGATTAGTGTGTTCATGTCCAGGTAGAATACATTATTTTAGACTTACATCAAGCTCAGGTTGACCTCAGTAGTCATTATTTCCCTGATACCCAAGGGCTTCAATTTCTCCTTTTGTGACTTCCTCCAACTTCCTTCTCCTTCCACCATGTGATCACCTGCTCTCTTTCACTTCGTCCATCAGTCGAGCATAATTATCTCGTAACCCCTCAGGAGTGTTGGCTGGATGAACAGGTAGGAACATTAATAGGTAGATATTATAACAGGTTTTCTTCGTTTTACTCTCAGGAGCTCTTGTATGTATTGGTCCTACATTTCATGTCTCCAGGCTCATAATAAATGACCTGCTTTTTTTCCCCCTCTTCAACTTCAGATGGTGAGGTTGTCTGCTATAGGACTCGCATTTATGTTTTACAATGATGCGCGTACAGTTAAGGTCAAAATTACAAATTAATTGTTCTAACCATAACTGTGCATAAGATGCCTTTTTTCATGTCAAGCTGTAAAATATCAGATTTTATTTAATTTTTTGCCTGATTTTCAACCGGACACACACAAAATCAAGCCACGTCCCTTGAAATATTCCACATAATACAAAATTATTTTGCAATTACAGAAGATAATGCTCACATACCTTCAAGCTACACCACATAAAATGAGAATGAAGGCCAAAGTGGAGGGGACATGTTTAAAAGTTGTAGTTAAAAAAAAAACCTTGGAGTTTCAATCATTGCTTAAGTTCTTGCTATTTTAAATAACATTAAAATCATGTCATAATACCTGTTAAATTCAAGGAAACTACATCTTGGGATCATTAAACCAGTGCTGATTATTGTCCAGTTGTAAAGGGAACTGACCTGCTTTAAGTCCTAATTAGGTCCATTAATTAAATTAATCCAGTGAGATTTGTACAGTAAAAATGGCTGTAGAGTGTTGGATATACATTGCCAAATGCATTGGAACACCCAACTAAATCAGTAAATTCAGAAAGTATACAATGTTGGGTGAGGTAGGAAGTGTTATTGTGGGGAGGAAAGGGGTCAATACAGTAGAATAGCTCCCCCTTGTGGTATTTGATTTGATTTAAATTGTCCTTTTATTGTTCAGTGTATTTAATATAAAAGGCGGGTGCAGCTGAACACTTTTGCATCACAGCAAGAATGTTGCAGATTCAAAATGTGAGGGTAAAAGTTGGATGTGCTTGAAATTATTTCACAAGTTCAGACAGTAAAGAAAATCAGGAGGATAAATGGATGCAGAGTTTAGGCTACAAAATAATGAATTTAATTAAATTTAAAGATTAAAATAAATACAAATAGTTAATAAAATAATTCAAGTTAAATAAAAAATATTAAAATAAAATGAGCTGCAGGACGTTTTCAGTTAAAATTTGTATTTTTTTTTCTCAAAAAGGTTCAGAACAACCCAACACTGGTATTTAATACTGACTGAATGGTATTATGTTTATTATACATTATGTCACTGATGTGAAAGCCATTCCCCAAACATAATTTTTGACAATATTTCAATGTATTGCTGCCTGGTGTTGAAACCACATTGCTGCAGTTTTAATTCTGACCACTAGGTGTCACAAACAGCCTGCCTTTAATTTGGACAGAGCAAAATGTGGCCTGATTTCCCTCAAGGACTTCAACCACTAGATCAAATTATTATTTATGAAACACAATTCCCTTCAACAAATCAATTCACAGCTTCCACATTTGAAATGTATTTATGTTAATTTCTCAGGGTGAGTAAGCTTGGCTGGCATAAAATAAACAGTTTGGCTTTTGACTGCACAACATATGCAAAGCCAAATTGTGTTTTTGCATGCAAGGAAAAAGTGAAGTCCCTGTGGGATTAAATCTCAGTGATAACACGTGTTGAGGATTATGCTGATTGTCATATAGCATTTTGGGAGGATGTTAACCAGGAGGACCACATAGGAGGAACTAAAAGATGGACCCTATGCAGGAGACAACAAAAGCAAGACAACAGATGGAAACTGTTTCATGTACTTTAAATGGATCCTTCAAAGTATTGAATGTTCTGAAAAGAAAGTAAAAAGAAAGTGAGAACATGCAAACTCCTCAAAGAATGACCCCAACCAGGTATCACCATGTCTCTTCTCTCCACGAAACAAAAAGGCCCTTTTCTACATCCAGTGTTCATTGCTTCCACATGCATTTCCCTGCAACATTCCTTAGAGACCCCGCGTTTAAAAGACACAGCTTCTAAGAGCAAGAACAGCTTTACAAGCTCACAAAACACACTCTTATCACTCGAGTGCAATAGGAAGTCATTTTTAATTCATACTTCTTCCATCAGTTTCCAGCTGGAAACCACAGCGGAAACAAAACCTCCAACCACTAAGTTGGTGCTCACACAGACAGCAGCAAACTAGTGTGGTTCAAACATGACATGATTTCAAAAACAGCGTTATTTATTTATGCATTTTAAATTTAATCATTTAGCCAATAAGGTTTGAATTGTCAAATAGCCACTCCTTTATTCAAATAAAATTAAAAAGAAACTAATAAATCTCATTTAAAAGTTGGGCCGGTCTCCTCTTCAATAATGTTCTTCTTGTTTCATTTTTGCCACAATCTCACAATTTGTCACTTCCAGGTCCAGAAGGTCAAGGAGACCAAAAAAAACCCCGTCTTATTACTAATTTTAGGAATGAATTATTCTCAGCAGAGATGTTCTGTATTTAATCAATCACATCTGACAAATTACAACACCTATCTGCAGCTTGCATTACAAATTTCCCAACACAATTTACATCATAAATTTGAGCTGAAGGTCATTTTCTGTGGGGTGAACCAGCTTCCATCATCCTATTTCCTACAGCCTTTACTATATATATTGTAAAATATACCTGATCATGTGATAACACATGCACATTCATGTCAAGAAGGTTCAAAATACATTTTTTCAAATTTAAAAAACCCCAAATTTTTGGGTCTTTCTATGAAATTTGATTCCGTGCTTCTTGATACATTTTGAACAGAGTAGATGCATTAACCGTTCAAAAGTTAAAACCATTTGCATGACAAGAACTCCCACAAAGCACATTATTATGGGATCTTATAATAGCTACTGTAGCTCATTACTTAATCCAAGACTTGAAAGCCACATTTGAGGCTTTTTATTCAAAAAAGAAGGATGATAGCAATCATATGCATATAAGGTTTGAGTGTGGAAGTGAAGGAGTCAGGATGTGAGAGTGGTAGCAAAGATGGACCCTTTGTTAACTATCTTTTGTCAAAAAGAATATAATTAATGATAATACCCAGTTTGACCCCTGGTCTTTCTAGCTTGTACTCAATATGTAATATAGGACATAGGTTGTGACATTTGTAAAAACTTGCAATAATTTGTGTTGCCAGGTGAATTTTAACTTACAAAAACAGCCCATGTTCTTATGTTACCCTTACATATTTTAAAAACATGTTCTATCATGTGTTTAACATTATGTGGGAAGTTAATAAATGATAAAGAAAAAAGAATGGATGAACCAGTCCCAGCTCTCCTGACCTGGCCTGACATTTTCCGTTCCAGTTACTGCTGGCTCAGGTGACCTTGAAACGTCCTTTAGTTATTCTGTTGCAGACTCTTGCTGCTGGGGAACATCCGAGGGCTCTGAGCACTTCTCCTTTACTCGCCTCACGTCTGACTCTCAGGGCATTTTTTAAGCCACTGATGCCATCCATTAACTTTGTGTCATCTCTGTCAAACATTTGCTTTTTTTTTTTTTTCTTTTTTGGCTCCCTGAACATTTCTGCTGGTTTATCTGAAGAAAAACAGGACATCTCTCCTCTAAGTTGACCAATTTAAACAAACCATACAGTGTTTTATACATCTTGTTTTTCAAAAGTTATCTTTTTCTTATACAGTAATGCCTATCAAATTAGATGATGACCTTCCTCGAGTCTGAATACTTTATTCTTTTAAAAATGATTTATTTTGCCTTTGACGTTATCAACAAATGCTTAGCGTGGAATAAATGTGAGGAGTTTCTCTGTTTTAATATAGTAAGGGATTTATTTTACTATGTAAGGAGTCCTGAGATGAGATATGAATGATTGGAAGCTTTATGAATAACATCAAAACTGAACTGATGACATAAGGAGGAATAAAATGCAGATAGAGGTAAAAAATATGAAAAGCTATTTGCTATTGATGCACACACACACATACACCTCTCCAACACTTGTATGACTTGTTTGCATGCGCTTTTTTGTGATTTCTACTAAGTATAAGTTTGGTGGCTTATAAATATCTAAACAATAAAGATGCATTCATCAATTTTTAAAAATAATTAGACATTTCTAAAGTTAAACATGGAGCCAGGTGTTTTTCACCCAGCTCGTGACGTCTCCAGTAATGTTTTATGTCAGGTATTTTGTGAGTTTGTTTTCTGATGAACACTAAAAAGCAAAAAAAAAAAAAAAAAAAAACCACAAGGAAAGCTTCTCAGTTATTTTCTTGCCTTTCAGCATCTACCCATCTTTATAATCCTAGTGTTAGCAAAACTCCTCTTTTCTGTCCTATTATGTCTGTTACTTTTTTCTTTTTTTTACTGCCATACCACAATCAGTTCCGGTAATAGCAAAGTACATGTTCAGCCCCAAAATATTGTATCTCCTAAAAGAGTCTTCATCATGTTTGAAATAATTTCAGAAAATCTAAATAAATAAATGAAAGAAGGAAATGTAAAAAGCATTGTATCAAATGGTTCTAGTCCACATTGACATGCTAGCATCACAGTTGCTGCAGATACAGTATGTTAGCTGAACATCCATGACGTGAATCTCCCATTCAACCACATATCAGGTGTGGAGGCTGTTTGAGTCTGGTGAACTCATTACCATGTTTAAGAACCCAGTTAGAGATCTAAGTTTAGTGACATGGAGCATTATCCTGCTGGAAGTAGCATCAGAAGAATGATCCACTGAGGCCATAAAGGGATGGACATGGTCAGCAACAATACTCAGGTAGGCTGTAGAGTTTAAACCAGGATCAGTTGGTACTAAGGGACCCAAAGTGGGTAAAGAAATTACACCACACACCATTACACCACTAGCCCAAACCACTGAGACAAGCCAGAATAGATCATTTTATGTTGTTGACATCAAATTCTGACCTGACCATCTGAACTCGAGACTCATCAGATCAGGAAATGTTTTTCCAGTCTTTAATTGTCCAGTTTTGATGATCATGTGTGATTTGTAGCCTCAGTTTCCAATTCTTAGATAACGTTAGAGACACCTGGTGTGGTCTGCTGCTGCTGTAGTCCATCTGCTAAGGTTCAACATGTGGTTTAAAGGCGGTGTTCTGCAGACCTTGGTTGTAATGAGTGGTTATTTCAGCAATAGTTGCTTTTCTATCAATCTGCTGTTTGACCTCTGACATAATCAAAAAGACTTTTCCACAAAACTAGTGCTCATTTGATATTCTCCCATATTCATTCTCTAGACCTCTCTGTAAACCCTACGGATGGTTGTTGGTGAAAATCCCAGTCGTTCCCCTTTTTTTATTTTTTCTGACATCTATTTCTCTTTGTTGAAGCCATTTCCCTTCTCCCATTTTCCTCCTTTTCCCTTTTTACCATGTAGTTTTTTCCCCTTAGTCATCTACTTTTCAATTCTTCCGTTTCTGTTCTCTCCACTTCGTGTTTCTGTGCACCTTCCCTGGTGCATCCTCACTCCACTTCAAAACCCTCTGGCTTTCTCCGAATTGCTCTTTTCACCCTTTTACATGGGCCCAGGTGGGTTGAAATATTTACACGACAACTTCTCTTGGTTCCTAAGCTTACGTCACAACAAAATATCATCAAACTGACTGAAAAGTTTAGACTGGACTTTCAGTAACAGGGCATTCTATCTTTTTGTTTGATGGCAAGAATTAAAACAATTGAAACAAGCATGCAACTTTATAGAGGGGGGAGATGAACAGATGATGAAAACTTCTCATGCTGATAGTTTGTGTTGAAATCTATTTCTAAACCAGGCTTAAAAAGGGCTGCATAGAGGTACAGTGGCCCAACTGCATGGAGATAGCATGTTTACCCCATGCATACAGTATGTGTGTTTTCTCCAGGTACTCTATTTTCCCCCACAGATCACAACATGCCTGATAGGTGCGTTATTGTAAGTCGCTTTGGATAAAAGTGTCTAATAAATGAATAAACATATAGCCTCAAACATATACCACTAAAAATGTTCTTTTTAAAATATTAAATCCAAACCTTTTTCCATAGATTTTCTCCACAGTATTACTGAAGAAAAACATCAACAATCAACCAACCAACAAATAAAAACCTTCATGGTAATGTTATGTTAAATTATATAGCAGCCTCTAGCTAGCTTGTGCAGTTTAGTGCTGATTGCTGTATATCACCGTGTCTGTGCAAGCCTTGTTCTTTTGTGTGTGTGTGTGTGTGTGTAAAAGTATGTGTTTGTATGGGTGCCCCTTAGGCTAAAATTGTATTTTCAAATTGACTTTGTAGGGTAGAGCTGCCATTTTTGTTGGTAACCTTTTGCTCCTCCTGTTTATCCTGATTATTAAGAAGACAGGAGTAGATTTGTATGTTTTAGTTTTTTGGGTGGTTAGATTAGTTAAAGTCTTTTGTTTTCTAAATAGGGACGTTTTGCTTTCATTTGGCCTTAGCTCTCCCTGAAGTTAATGGCAATTTGTATTTTACAAAATGTATAAAAAAAAGTCCAAAAACATTTGAAGAAAAACTGAAATTTAATGAGTTAAACGCCAAGCTGCCTCATTCTAACTTTTGTTAGCCCAAACAATCCCCAAAACAAGCCTATGGGACGTAACAGCTAATAATGGGTCTGACCATACCTTTTTAATGCAACAGTTAATAAGTTTTAATCTGCATCCAGGCTCCTGTCAGATGTATTTATGAGCTACAATTAGTACTAATGGTAAGAACAAACTAGCTCCAGAGACATTTTTTCTCCCCAAAAACACTAATTGTGTGTCACTGTCAACTTCTAGGTCCATATATTTCCGATAAATCACTTGAGGATTTAAAGAATAATCGGTTCATTGTCAGTTGTGATGCAAATTAAGTTAGACATCTTAGCCGGTTTTCTCTACATCTAGGCATCCCCATTTTGTGAAATTAGGCCAATTAGACACAGATAAAGGGTTCTATCATGTGGTGGGCTGGACCAGAGGACACATGCATCTCTTCTTCTGGTTTAATCTGTTTACGTCTGTGAGTTGAAATGGTTTCACTTTCAGAACATTGTCAGATTTCTCCTTTATATATTCTTTTTGCAGCTGCATGTACTGTTTGTAACATGCTCTAAATGCAAAGTTTTCTCAATTAGTTCTTTAAAGAATTTACTCGTCAGTTATTTTCCACTCTCTCTAACTCCTCTCTCTCATCTACTTCCAACCCAACATTAGTGTCAAATAAACATCAGCTGGCAAGAAGGAATCTGGATTTCAGATCAACAGAGGTGAGACTAGAAACATGAAACAGTCTAGGACATAAACGTCTGCTTACTCCTGCACACAGATTACTGCTATCTTCCTCACTGGATAACAGTATTTGTCTCAGCTCTCTGAACCTTCTCTGACCTTCATTTTAAAATTCATTCATGCTGTTTTATTTCTCTCTACAACAAACCCAAGTCTTAAATGTACCTCAGAAATGGTTTTCACTCTTTTCTAGTCTTAATGTTATCAATGAGCAGTTAATTGTCTGTTATCTTAAACAGCTTTGCAGTCTCAAATGACAAATAGACACACAATATTAGACCTAAAATTCTGGAGATTATGTCTCAAACAAAGTCAGATATCTGTTTTATTAGAGAGAAATGATAGTAGCCACTCTCGCCTCGCTTTCCCTTGCTTATCAGGGTCCAGGTCACAGGGGCAGCATCCCAAGTAGGGGATCCCAGACAGTCCCCTCACCAGCCACCTTCAACTCCTTTGGTGGGAACACCAGACGTCCCTAGGCCTGAGGATTTACTTCCTCCAGCTTGTCCTTGGTCAGCCCAGGGGCCTTCTGCCGGCTGGGATGCTCCCAGGAGGCATCCTGACCAGAGACTTGAACCATCTCAACTGGCTCCTCTCAATTTAGAGGAGCATTGGTTCTATTCAGAGACCCTCCCATATGTCTGAGCTCCTCACTCAACCACTTTGCAGAGGAAACTCATTTCAGCCGCTTGTATTTGCCATCTTGTTCTTTCAGCCATTACCCAAAGCGCATGACCAAGGATGAGGATTTGAATGTAGATCAATCAACAAGTAAATCTAGAGCCTTGCTTTCTAGCTCAGCTCCTTCTTCACCATAGACCAGATCAGGATCTGCATTACTGCAGACGCTGCCCCAATCCACCCGTCAACCTCCTGCTCCTTCTTTCCCTCACTCATATCAAGACCCTGAGATACATAAACTCCTCCACTTGAGGTCCTTATTTTTAGGATGAAAATCTATAAAAGCCAGTTTGCTGCCAGTACCAGTCAGTCTTTTAATCCTGTTCCTGTTTTTCACAGTAACATAGTCTATGTGAGTTTCTCACTCATTGTAAATCCCTCCTCTCAGCTGCTTTAGTTTGGTGAAGTGATATCAATGTTCAAATCCACATATTACTTGCCCAAGATTATAGCAACGGTTAGTTTCTATTAAACGTTTTAAATTGTTTCCAATAACTCTGCATTTTCCTCATGAGAGAGTCGGTTTGAAGTGTTTATCACTTTGGACTTAATCCTGTATGGGATTAGGACTCTTCAGTTTATCAAAAAGAGGAAGAAAAGCAAAATCATCGAACTTTTGAAAGGTTTCTCAAAAAGAGACTGCATCTCCATAGTTCATATTATCAACGGGCAATTTGAGGGTTCGGGGGGGGGGGGGGGTT